>JXTB01000659.1:42374-96547 GCA_002914805.1 Parasponia andersonii
GCCTCATAAAAGGAAGGTGGCATCTCATTATCATTTGGCAATATCTCTCATAGTAAAGCTAACAAGTCTGAAAAACTCTTATCACTCCATCTATATCTTGCTTTCAAATTATACAATTTCAATAATACAGACAATTTTGTAAATTTCGTACAACCCGGATAGATCGGTTTCTCAACATTATTAAGCAATGATTGAAACTTAATAGGATCTACATCTGTTTCATATTGTGCATCATTAATTATTTCAAAAAGATCATCATTTAAATCTAACTCATAATCATCTCTTATACTCTTCTTTGACGAAAATCTGGTAATTGGAACCTTTTCACCATGCTAAATTCATTATTTATAACTTTGATCTATTCTATTGAAATATAAGTGTTCTTTTATCTTTTTAACACCTATCTTTTACAAATTTCCACATTTAATACACGGACATGAAATTAAATTGAAATCTTTGACATTTTCAATAGCAAACTCCAAAAAGCTATCAACTCCCTTTCTATATTCGGTCGATAGTTTATTCGCCAATATCCATTCCTTATCCATTCTAAGCACAATTGAAAAAAAAAATAAAAAATAAACAACTGATATAAAAAACTAACTAAATTGAGTACCATAAAAAATTGTACATAATCTCCCCTATTTCTAGCATTAACCAATTGAGTAACTAAACCACCAATTATAAATTAATACTCATTTCAAATTATTCTTATATTTCTAAGTACTACCAAATTCAGAACTTAATTTATTCTTAAATAGTCTCATTTGTTACAAACAATTTGTCAATCAACCAAATATAACATATGACAAAATAATATCAACACAAATAATAAACTCAACCAATCCCACACAATTATAACATCATCATATCACCACAACATACAATTTTCTATATGATATCATATTTCATCTAGTTTAAATTTTCCAAAATAATAAGATAAAACCAATGTGAAAGTGACATGCATAAATCAATAAAAGAAAAAAATTTGAGAAAACATACCTCAGTTTGCTAATTCACAAGTAATCTCAGTACTCTAACTTCTACTAAAACCTATACACAAATTAAAATGATAAATAAAATTAAACATCTATAATTCATAATACTTTAAATTAAACATTGAATATGTAAATTTCAAAAAAAACTACACAATATTCAATTAAAATTGCATAAATTTGGTTTAATTGACACTAAGGATGGAAATTAAAAAGCATAACCTAATATATGATTTCTAGTAAATAAACATGAAATTGGTATAAATTCATATAACACACTTTCAATTTAAAACTTTTTACAGCTAAATGAACTCACATTTCGCCTAAAATAAATAAAAAAAAATAGCAACAAAATAATAACAAATTCGGATTAATTTGCTCTTAAATAGCAAAACTTACTCAAAAATAAGATTTCTACTAAATAAATAGTCTAACTCGGTATTACAAGAGTAAAGATTGTCAATGCATGCTCAAAATATTCACATTTGATAAATTAGGGTTTCCAAATATAAACTCTTTCAAATATAACCTAAAACATGAAATTTCTACAAAATAATTGATCAAAATCATGGTTAAGACAATGGGTAATCTAATTTTAGTGACAAAAACGAGTTTAAAAGCTTAAACATACCTTGTTTACCAGAAAAAATGGTAAAAATGGTGGAAGGGGGAGACTAGCCGCGAGTGGAAGTGAAGAGGGAAAATGGTAAGAAAAGTAAGAGGGAAGTGACATGGCCTCGTTTTTTTGGGTCCTTTATATAGGGCCCCTACCTCGGCGCCATATGGGTGCCGGGAAAAGTATATCACAGCACTTAATGGGCGCCGTGAAAGTTAAATACCACAGCGCTTTTTAGGCGCCGTGAAAGTTATATTCAACGGCACCCATTAGGCGCAGTTAAAGATTCTATACTACGGCACTTTTTAGGTGCCGTGGTATTTCTCCGTTTATCACGGTGCTTGTTAAGCACTGTGATAGTTGATCAATTATCACGGCGCTTCCGTACACGCGCCGTGATAGTACACATTTTTAGTAGTGACTCTCCTTGGAACAGATATTGGAGTAAAAAAAGAGAGGAAAAAAAAAAGACACATGTTGTTTTGGTTCTCCTAGAATGCTAATTGCAAGTGAATTGATGTGGAACAGCATGCGGAGAGATTTGTTTTTTTCCCCCCTCTTGTCCAGACAAGCTGAATTTTTTGAAACATCTCAAATTTGATTGAGAAAAATATCATTTTTGAAAGTTTCTTTAGAAAATTATCATTTTAAAAGAATTATAAAAATATAATTTTTTTTAAATTAGTAATTTTCAAAGTTACTCTAGGTAATTAATCATCTTATTTAAGGTAACTACCTAGTCTAATTATCTCAACTAACTTGACCGTTAGCTCAAGTGTCTCATTAATCGGTTAAAAGTTATATTTTTTTAAATATTTTCAAAAGTTATATTTTTCTTAATAAATCGTGAACGAATATGTATATCAAGGCTTTCACATTCATTCACCATCGGGTTTTCAATACTTTTATCTTTATAAACTAAAAATAATTACAAAAATACCGATGTTAAGTTTTTTTTTCCCCCTAATTTTGATACAAGGCCTAATTTTCACCTTACGATTATCCCACAGTTACTCAAAGAACATATTATTTGTTTTTATTGCTAATTTTCCCACTGTTAAAATGTTGATTACGAAATAAAATAAAGAGCGCTATTTAAGCGTTTTCTTCGATTGAGTTTCATTAATAAACAAAATTTTTAGGAGAAATTTCTATAGAATTTGGTGCTAGGATGCTTAGGGAGAAAGTTAAAGGTTTTTAATTATAATACGATAGGGTAAGATCGTTTTAGAAGTGAATTATCATAAGCTTGATTAGAGGACATACAATTGTAGATTTTAGTCTTTTTTTAAAGATAAATATCTACATAAAATTTTGAAGAAAAAAAAAATAAAGGATGCTTCTATGCAACTCAAGGGTGTGACCATAAGTCACCATGATGATGATTATTATTATTATTATTTTATCTTTTTTCCTTTTAGGTTTATATACATTTTTCAAGCTTCAAACATTTTACATCATAGGAAAACTAGGATTTCATAAGATAAAAACTAGGGAATCATGATAATCTCTTAGTTTTGTGGTAGATTTATTTGTTTATAAATTAATATTTGAAGCTTTTGGAACATTAAATGAACAAGGGAAATTCAGTCAGCTATCATAGGGTAGAAATCAACTCTTTATTCTTAATTACATAGTAAATATTTGAAACTAAAGAAAATTTTTATAAACATATACTAATTATTAAGGGCTTTTTACAAAAATTTAAGCCCAAAATCCAAAAAATTAAAAAATCTTGGATGGGCTGATATTTTGTGAAAATCTCAGAATCATTTAGAAAAATAGTACTATTGGGTATATTTGATTTTATATGGTAAAATTTCAAAAAAAAAATCCCAGATTTATTTATAAAAATTCTATTTTTAAAATTTTTTTAGCATAATATCACTTTTTATAAATCAATAAGGTACTAGAGGTAATTGGATTCTCAAGTAATTCGATTGATACCTTAAGTAATGCAGTTGGTTACCTAGAGTACCATTGAAAATACATATTTTGAAGAAAAATGGTAGGTTTCTAATTAATTTGGAAAAGTATTATTTGTCTAAATAAAATTTTAAAAAGTGATATATTTATAACTAAATCCTGGATTTTACACCTAGCTTTTTTAGAATTTGGGCCTAGTTTTTTTGTAAGAAGCCCAATACAATTTTTTTGAATTTAGGCCTAGTTTTTTTTTTGTTTTTGGGTAAGAAGCCTGATATTATTTTTGTTGTATTTTTCAAAGGCATATGAGATAAGCAATCTACTGAGTCATTTGATAGAGCCACCTTTCTAATGGGTACAAATAAATTAATCAGAATCTTACTTTCATCACAGTTTTACCATTCTACAGTAAGCATCTTCAAAAATTTGACCTTCTAGAGTTTTTCCCATACAAGAAAAATCCTTGAACTAAATTATTTGTCCAATTTTAGGGTCTCTGTAAATATCTAAAGGGTTGTATTCGCGTCCCTAAATTATTTGTCCATTAAAAACTGAAAACTGGATTGGGTATCTTAATTTCATATTTTATTTCATAATCTTTCAAAAAGGGTAAAGTTGTATTAAAAGAAATAATTTGATAAACAAAATGGTGAAACCCACTGGCGGAGCCAGTAAGGGGCACCTGAACTTTTATTTTTTATTTTTGTACCTGTTTTTTTATTTTTCATTTTTAAATTCAATTGTGCACTTATTTGCCCCCATGCACTAAATTTTTTAATTTATAAATTTTACATGTATTTTAAAAAAAAAAATTGAATTTATGCCCCACTTAGTAAAACGTTTTAATCACACTCTTGTATTTTTATGATAAACAAGTTTAACCTTTATGTTTGAGTAAACAGAATACCTTTTTTAACTCTTCAAATTGTTTTGTACCTAAATTAATTTTAAAAACTCAACTAAACTCATTCATAAAGAGGAAAAAAAAAAACAAAGAGGAAAAATTAGGAAAATTTAAAAGGAAAATATTCCCAAATTTTTTTTTAAAAATCTATGTGTTTGTAACTTCTCTCAAAAAAATTTCTTGCTCCGCCATTGGACTGAAACCCTTAACTAATGAATTGATTATACGCTCTTTATAAATTAAAACTGTTAAATAATTTTTTTTTTACCTTTATCAATTTAAATTAAATATTTGATATAATGTGTCATGCATTTATTTGTTGAACATGAATTGAGAAATTAAAATTAGACAAAAATATTGATTCATTACGACTACAATCCAAATGATCAATTTCAGAGGTCAGTTTGCAAATAAAAGTCCATTGCCTTATTGAGTGAACAATAATAATAGTCATTACCTAAAATTCAGCCGTTTCTCTTTCTGGTTGAATCTTCAAAGTTCAAAATTATCTTAAAGATGTAAAACTACCAAGGTGACGTTATCATTTTGACCTTGAGGAGAAAAGTATCCTTCACGTACAAGTTTGACGGTTGATTATTCTAATTTAATTACAAGATGCCACATCATTGGCAGACAAATACAATTTATTCCAACCAAGTCTCGAATCCAACCCCATATTCCAAACTAAAGTTTTCTTTTTTCTTTTTTCCCTTATTATTTTTCTTTTTCAATGGGAGATGATTGAGAGATAAGGAATGTGTATTTGTTTAGAACGGATATTGATGAGGTAAAATTGGTCAAAGAGGAAAAAAAGTGTTGATATTCTAGAAAGAAATTAAAATTTAATTTGTCACGACCCAGATCCCGGATAATGATAGAAGAAGAATTTCGCTAGAATTGGAAATTCTTTAGTTTTTTTAATATATATATATATATATATATATATATATATTTAAAGGGTTTTAAGTTTTTTTTTTTAAACAGCACTATAAATAAAAGTATTTGGAACTCCAACTAGTGAACCTATCCTCCAGTTCATAGTCACCAATAAATACAGACTGAAAAATTATTAGAAAATTAAATTTTAAATAGTTCACTGAGCATCATCATTCACACCTCAACATTAAGCTAGTATGACATATATAGTTTACAGATATATTCAAAGTAACACACTTAATTTGAATGCTAGCAATATCCATTTATTTAACCAAATTTAAACACAAGTCTTAAATTCACACTCCTAGCATTACCAAGTCACAAACTATAAGTAAAAGATAGCTTCTTATCCCGCTTGTTGATTGTCAATATTACAATGGACACCATCTATAGAGAAAGTAGGGAGGGTGAGCATAAACGCCCAGTAGGTTACCCAGTTTTCCTTTTTGGGAAAGTTTTTTTATAATTCTCAAAATATGTACATGGTTAGTAGTACTGGAAAACGTTTCTATAAATATTAAGGATTTAAACCATTTATAGAAAACCACGCTAAAAACTAAAACCAGATATTCATGTCAAAACATATAAAAGTCTTAATTAAAATAAGCAAAATGCACATCACATAAATCAACACATCACATGAGCTCTCATCCTCTTATCACGACTTGAGCAACTTATACTACATGTATTGAGTGCTCTATGCCTGACATCTATCTTTGGAAACTGGAGAAACACCCATGTGTCTAATCCTACCGAATTAGAGGGGCACTATGCCTACCAAATGGAGATAGTCAGATTACAAACCCCACGAGGGTTTACGGTTTCTCACCAAGGCGGGTGTACTAGTCCGCCTACTACAATACTGTGATGCCTAAGACGACTCTTATACATGATCATATGAAATGTGCAATATATGGAGTTTTAAACAACCATGCAGTGGTTTAACATTCTAAACATGCTTTGATTTTTAATTAAAAATCCAGTTTACACTTAAAAATCTAAAAGTACAGTTTCTATGGTTTTACCAAATCCCAAATATAAAAACTTGTACAAAATCATATGTAAAAATATCTAGGATAGTCCATAATGTTTCACAAATTTATAGTTCATTAAAATAACTATTTAAATAATTCAATTTAATAAAATCATTAAATTTCATTTTTTAGAATAAATTCTAATATTAATGAAAATAATAGAAAACAAGGAAATTAAATCCCCTACCTCAAGATAGTAGTTATGCTGAGCTAACGGCGCTCGAAATATTCTCAATTGATCACCTGGTTGTTCAGGTAGTCGTTCTCGAATCTCGTCACGTTCACTTGAAAAGTTGACTTTTCAAACGGAGTCTCAAATTAAGAAACAGAGGCCACCATTGAATTCAGAATACCCGAAAATGTTGGGTTAGATATAAAGTTCGTCGAAAATAGGTCCCGGTACGAAACCGGCCATGACATGCAAAACGGTGTAAATCACGAACTATTTTCTCGATTTTCGTGCTATGTTAGAAAATAGTGGTATTTTAAATTAAAATTCATGTCCCGACCACACTGAGTCCAAATTCGAAGTAAGAATTCAGTTTCGAGGTCCCGCACATTAAATGGGCTCAAAAATCCGAAAATTATAAAAATACTATATTTAGAAAATAATTAGAAAAATACCACATTTTCATTTCGATAATTAACGATCTTCCGGTTACCGTTTCAACACTTCAAAATCATGAAATTTCATGTTTCAAACTCCTCTTTCACGTTTTAAAATTTTCTCAGGATAAATAACTCAATTCTAAAATAATTACGAAAATATCACAAAAATTTAATATTATAAAATTGCTACAGTAGTTAACTTCTCACCGGAGCTGAGTTAGAGGTCGAGAGTGGTCGGAAATGAAAGTTGAAGTCGAGATAAATCCAACGGTGGTGACAGTGAGTTAATCGGACGTCGGAGGAGGAAACAACGAATGATTTTCCGTTCTGGTGGCGTGACCTTCGGATCACTTTTTCTCCTGCGAGGGGCGGCGAAACGGGACGATGGCACCAGGCATTGCTTCGTCGGTGTCTTCCGATCATGACAGTGGCTGGTGGCTCTGCGAATGAACAGTAGCCGAGGGGGGTTGTGCAGAGGACTTCGGTAAGAAAGAAGAAGGAGTTGGGAGATTTATATGCAATTTTCATAAATTATAGTAGTGGGACACGTGGCGTAATCTGGTTTGACCAAAAAAATTTCTGAAATTCCACTTTGTCCACAAATTTTAAAAAGATTCTTTTACTTTAGTCCCTCTTTAATTACACTTTTGTCCTTGATTTGTAATTGTTTTTTTATTTTTGCCCCAAATGTACTTAGACTTTATTTTGTCTAGATTCAATACCAATAATTTAATTTCAAATAATTCGAAAATATAGAATTACCAAAACGCCCTTGAATCAAAATTACTTAATTACCGTTAAAAAATTGAGAATTTTACATAACTGGTCATATTTCGCACAATAATTTTATAAATTATTAAAACTTATTATATATAGTGAGACTATCCTATAACTAATATTCCTAAATTATCCTAATAACTAGGGGTCAACGCATTTTATTTGATATCTTTGCATGTATATATTTTATATCTCTATTGAACTTTTAAGGGGAAAGAATCGCAGTCAATGACAAGACAAGAGTCATTAGAGGAAAAGAAAAATATTAATTAAGAAGTCAAACTTTTTAAAAATATTTACTCGAAACACAAACTTTCGAAAGATAAAAGCATATTTACTCAAATTAATCAAATAATAAAAAGAAAGAAAAAGGAAAGAAACATAATTGCTTCCAGTGAAGAGTGGACTATATATACAATCTAATAGCCTCAATGATAGAAAATAAGAAAGTCAAACATGGAATAATACATGATGAGATATATAACTTAATCAGAAAAAAGGAATTTAAGTTTTGGTTTTTTGGTTTCCTACGAGGGGTCACAAATTCTAACGCATGCCTTATTGCCTTATTAACGCTTTCATATTACAATCTCTTCTTATAAATCACATTAATTACTTTCTACATACATACATATATATATATATATATATTTAAATATATAACTTAAAAACTGATTGGCATTCAATCCAATATTTCCCATAAATCATTGTATATACACTACCCAACTTTTCCTTGTATATATATATATATATATATACACATGTAAGTCTGACTACATGTTACCCTATTCTTTCTCTGATTGATCTGCTTAATTGGTCTGGACCATATGGGGAATAATGAAGAAGAAGCATGTAACACAGGGCTCGAACTGGGCTTTGGACTATACAGTTCGACGCAGACGAAGAAGGATGATGATCATGATCAGAAGAAGAACATGATCAAGAAGAATAAGCCTTTGATTTTGTTTGACCTTCTCCCAAAAGAAAATCATCAAGGCTCAAAAGGTTATTTGAAGCCGATTATAAATACGGATCATGAAGAAAAAAGAAAGCACTGTATTGAGAGTAATAATAAGAAAGTTAATTATGATTTCTTTGTTGACAACGACCACAATGACGGGGACGACAGCCACAAGCATGGTGGTAGAAAGAAACTCAAGCTCACAAAAGATCAAGCCACTTTGTTGGAAGACTACTTCAAGTTGAACACCACCCTTGATCCGGTACATATTTTAATTTACTTAATTTAATGATATTTGCCGTTTCTAAAAATAAAAAAGATAAAAGCTTCAAGTTACTCTTGTTTCATTGTTATTATTATTTTTTCCCTGTCGTGTTGAGGCCGTGAAAAAAAAAAAAAAATCTTCCCTAGAGAAGAAGAATTGAAAAAGAGGGTTCTCTACTAGCTAATTAACACATGTTCATGCATGTTATATCGGGCTATCAATTCAATGTGTGATTTGATTGGTATTTAATTGAGTTTCAGACACTAATTAAGTGAGACGATTTTAATATATATATATATATATATATATATATATATATATATGTGTGTGTGTGTGTGTGTGCAGGCCAGTAAAAAAGCATTGGCTGATCGGCTGAATCTGAAGCCACGACAGGTTTCAGTTTGGTTTCAGAATAGAAGAGCCAGGTCACATTCTTTTATATATATATATATATATATATATATATATATTGTTATGAGTATTTCTTTGTTTATTTATTTGTTAATTTCACTTGTTTCCCTTAAAATTTAGGGTAGTTTTATTTTGGCCCAGGATTTCGAATTGAAACACTATTTTCACATCATGTCTCTCAAAGAATCCGTTATGTTCTTGAAAGAAATACTATATTTTGGAAAAAAAAATTCCAATGATACACGACTTGATTAAAGTGTGAAAATACAAATTTATATACCAAAAAAATTACCAAACAATATTATTTGAATATCGCTGATTATCTAACTAGACATAAATGATACAAGTAGAAACAATTTTTAGATTTACATTTATTTGGCTGAACTTTTCAGAATTAGTAAATTTGTATATAGTTTCTCTTAGTAACTTTGAAAAGTTGTGTTGATTTCTATTGAAATCTAAAGAAAACAAAAATCCGAATTTGGATGATTGGATAGTAATTTTGCAAAATACGTATAAAAGTGGAAATCCATAAAACATCGATGAAATTTTCTCTCGTGATTAATTGAATGTTACAGTATAATACTAGAAGTGACTGTCCAGGTCAAGGTAATCACTAATCACTTGGAACAAAATAGTCAATATTCCAATTAGGGCTAATCTCATTTTTTTCAAGTCTTATTTCATTTTCAAATTTCAATGGTTAGTTGTAAAACATATGCTGATTTCTATTTAAAATCTAATAATTAATTAACTGATACGACCGAACAGAATGATTTGTTTGGCACATGACATGATCATCACTTAATTGAATTCATGGGCACAAAATCGAGCTCTTAATTGAGATTACCCTATAGCTGGAAAATGGATACATGAAATTAGTCTATTTCTTTTTTGTTTTTTAAATTTTTTGGTGGGAAAATTATAATATATAAATGAACCGTACAAACGTATGTTAATATTATTGCAGAACCAAATTAAAGAAAACAGAAGACGACTTCCAGTCATTGAAGAAATGCTGCGAAAATCTTAGCCATGAGAATACAAGATTGAAAAAAGAATTGCAGGAGCTCAGATTGCTTAAAATTGAGAGTATTCATCAAGTCCCCAATAACACTACGCCTGCAAAGCTTATCAAGTGTTTGTCCTGTGAGAAAATAAGCTGAGCTGATCGATCGATCGATCGCCTTCTCTCCGAAGAGATTGCAAAGCAGCAGCCTCCAATAATTGACATATATAACTGTTTGTCATGTAAATCAAGTTCTAGTCAAAAATTTTAATTAGTATTAGAGAAAGCCTTTTTTTTTTTTTTTTTGGTTTAATTAGCAAGAAAAACAAGTCCTATATCTCTTGCGGTTAATTATGACATGCAAATTTTTATTTGTTATTAATTAACAAATTTAATGTTTTCTTGTCTCTCTTCTTTCAGTTATTATTTCTCTTCATGTGTTTCCATTCCAATTAAATTAGTTGTGTAGTTTCTGTTTGATTACGCTTACAACTTAAATTTTGATTTAATTTATTGTGATTATTATGGTATATGTTTGATCGTGGAGATTGTGTTTTTCTCTTTTTTTTTTTTTTTTTTGAGCATGAGAATGGCCTGAGGTATTGTGCTTTATAATTCATTGGACGTAATAATATATGTTCACAAAGAAGTCACGTGATAGGGAAGCTGACTAATTAGCTCAAGGTGACTTCTTTTTGGAGGCCTTGGCGGGACATGGGAATATAGACTCAAGATATGAAGGGAACCGGTGTTGAAACCTATAAGGCGTAGAGTCAGGTGTGATAGGGGGGTTCTAGGTGTCGTAACCTACGAAGAGTTAGGTATAGGGGGATAGGTCAGACGGAGAGGTAAAAGGTTAATTGCTCCTTTAAGTCACTGTCTCTCGGTTGACCTAAAGCGTCACTTTCTAGGTAAAGAGAAGGTTAAAGACAGGTAATTGAATAGCCTTCATCATGGTTGGATAACTACGTAGTTGGGATACTTCTATTCTCCTCGCTGCAATTTCGTTTAAATAATAATAAAAAAAAAAAAAAAAAAAACGAAAAGCCTTAGATGAGGCTTCATGTTGAGTTATCGGAGGTAATTAGGCATACTTGGCTACACGCTCGAAATCTGCTAGATTTTGGATTGGTTCATCGATGATGTCTTATCCTTAACTCACTCTTATGGTTTGTATGCTTTGGAACCCTGCATAAACATCGCACATCTATATGTTGTTTACATATTTTTTATATGAAGTCTTCAATTAATTAAATCTTAACTGAGTTATTAAAATCACTCGATGTCAAAAACCTTAGTCAAAGGATCAAAATCACTCGATGTCAGAAACCATAGTCAAAGGATCAAATCTCGACTTCACCAGAGTATAGAGGAGATCACGAGAGAGAGAAACAGGGACACAAAAAGGTAATGCCAGCACTCCGTGTGAGGTGCCTTTTTTTTTTTTTTTTTTTTTTTTTGACTAGAGATAATAATTAATTTATCGGGTTCCACATAAAATCACTCAGCTGAAGTGTCATTCCATCTTCCGGTATTCATGCGGTGTTGGGCAACTAAAAAATTTAAAATGCACTAAACCCAGCAACCACAAGTATTAGTATCAAACTACTAGGATAGTATATTTAAGAAATGAGCAAACATAGATTACACATACGATCATGTGTATTTTTGTAGAAAAAGGATACAAGGTGCATGGCCTCACAAATACATGAATGGATTCAAATACTGCTTCATTAGCCAGCATATATGCGTGTGAGAAAAATACATTAAGACCCCTATGTTATGTTAATAGAGCATTGACACCTAAATTGTGGGGGGTCTAACTTTGTTAACATTTAAATTTAAACAATTAATTGCTACATTGTTAGAATAATTTCATTTAATAAAATTTTTTTGGAATAAATTCGTTTTATTTTATTATTTTTTTTTTTAAATTTCAGAGCTCTAAATCTTTTGCCTGGTCCAACTGTCCAAACAGTGTCTCCGTAATTGGTGTAATTTTCCCATAAATATAAGAATAATTTTATGGTAAAAATCAGTACAAAATCGATGTAGCAATTGCCAGGCACACAAAGGTGCCCGACTTGCGCATGAACAGTCAGATGCTGGAGGCTTCCTTGGGCATGTACAAAATTAAATAAACATATACTTATAGCATATGCTGTCGCTGAAACATGTTAGAGCCAAATTGAACCACATAAAATGCAGAATCCCACTAAGTATTACTTACTGAAATTGTCTGGTGAAAAACTAGACTGGAATAAATAAGTTCATTCCATGTATCAGGAACACCAGGAAGACACCAATGGCTGCAGTCTTGCCGCCTTATAGAGACCTTTTTCCCAGCAGTCGCATTCTTTCCATAGATCGACGGATGGGCATCCTTACGGAAATTCGTCAACCTCGTTACGTTTAGTAGTTTCACGGGTACCCGCATGTCTTTGATCACTTCCTCTACTATCTTCATTTTCAAAGGATAATTATCAAGAATAGCCCCACTAAAGGCAGGCTGAGTTTCCCCATTACAGGATCCTCCCGAATCCCAATCTCCGCCTCTGCATTTTAAGCATTTTTCAAAAGCTAATAAATAGACAAGATTATACACTATTTTCTTTAAGTAAGGTATGAAATTGCTTATTCCTTTGAATGCTTGATTAAAGAATCGAGGCTATCTGAAGTTAAGATTGCAAAAACTTACCTAAAATGAGCAGAAGAGTATCCGCGATAGAAGACCAGCTGCCTCTCTGGATTAACATTTTTATCGATCCAATTAGACCAGGTCTTCAAGGACCTTCTATAGGCCTCAACAGAATCAAATTGTGGATACACAAAATCTCCCTCTCTATAGTAGTTTTTCCTGTATCAACTTACATGTTACACTCAGAATTCAGCATTTGTTTAAAGAGAGAAGCTATACAAGAATTTCTTCTTTTTTCTTGGAAATAGATTTTTACGACTGAACTGTTCTCAGCAGTATGCCAGGTAATTAATAGTTGGCTTGATAACATACAAAAGGACAATCCAAATGACAATATTCATTCGATAAAAAAAAAAAGAAGACACCTCTTTTTTTTTTTTTGAGAAGGTATAAATTGTCCCTTAGTCTATGATTGATTTCATTGTTACTAAGCAAAGAAGACGCAGAAAATGTGGTTCCAAATGAGAGAGAACTTGAAAAACAAATTTCATTTTGCGAAGAAAATGCTAGAAAATATCCCATACTGAATCGAGGAAATAATAGATGGATAAATACGCTTGCAAACGTACCCCCGAGCCGTCTTTCCATGAGTCCACCAGTGGCCAGTATTGAAGACAAGAATGTCAGCCCGCTTCCAACGAGTTGCTGTTTTGTCTATTCGATCTATTGAAAGAGTTGGATTTGAATTTCCCTGTCCATTGATGCGGACTCCTTCTCTCACAAGGAAATGTGACCTCACGAAATCCACGGTACAATTGTAGTCCTGCATACAAGTTTTACGATAATTTGGCAGTCAGTAATAGTTGTGAAAACAAATTTCATAAATGCTGTTTTCCTAACTAACTTGTAAGGAGATTATAAATTGAATCCAGATAAAAATCTTGGGAACTTTGGTGATTAGAGGTTAATAAAAAAGGACATACAGATTACGTTTAAAATTTTGTTACAATTTCATCCAAGGCAAGGCAGAAGTTTAGTTAGGTTGTCAAAGTCACTTACGATAGGACCTGCATTTTGAATTTCCACCAAATAGCAAAAGAAAAGACACACAACCAGAACCAGAACCAAAGCAATAAACACCACTGATACCTGGAGTTCCTCTGTTATTGAATTGAAAATGGCAAAGCAGGAAATAAAGAGAAGAAATACAGAAATGGAGAGTTTTCGAGAGACTCTCCTTCCCTCCCCTTGAGCTCAGTTCTCTCACTCTCTCCTCCATATTCACCCAAAAGCTATACCCAAAGTGCCCTTAAACAGAATTCTATGTAACTAACACGATTCCTGTTGCAAGAAGAAATGTCAACCCTCTCAAACAACTCAGCAGCCACTTAGATAAAATCAGGGACAGCCAAACCACATCAGCAGCCTGCAATTATTCACTCATAATACAGTCATCCTTGCCACGCCTCACATATGTGAAGCATACAGGAGGATTGGCAGGGGACCTAACCAACTTACGAAGTGCATGTTAACTCAAAGGTATCCCTACAATCTAAAGTGAACATTTGGATGAATAAAATATGATTCCATATTATTTGCAAAACCAGACACGTTACTCATTTATGTGAATCACAAAACCAGACAAAATTCTACTCCTGTAATGTTCTGGGACTTGCATATTATAGGCTAATTTCACGTATAGATATGCTAAACTATTAAAACCACGAAATTGACACCTATATTCCTGGAATTCGAACATATATAAACACAGTATATAAATGCAATTTGTTCGTATTGTTGAAGAATCAACACATCATATGAAGGATGATCCTTTATATGTGTGAGTCTTTCTTGTAGGCGCTTCCGTTACATTAGTATGACTACTAGTAGATCCAACAACTAGACGCTATAGTTAATAAGAGTATTGCTCATAAATAAGATTCATGGGCTAGAAGGCCAGCCCATTAAAGTCTGCTTATTACATTACATCACACTGTTATGTATTTTGACAGTTTGTCTTGCGTCTCCCATGAGCTTCTTGCTTCCCTATCATGCATCAACATAGACATGCACAAATGAGGAGAAAATGATTTTAAGATGTTGGATGACTATAATTTCTATGAGGCAAACTTATTAAAGGCGACAAAGCAGGAGCTACCAACTAAATAGTTGTTACCTTTCCTCAACACGTCTTACAATGAGAAATACGTAATTATGTGCTTATCTGTGTGGGTACTTATTATGTTTGGTAGTAGAAAAGTTCTCAGATATTTAAAACACATTTCAATAAAGCCAAGGTTATGACCTACTGGTCAACTACACTTGTTACCACTATTAACCCTAAACAATCATTAATCAGTAATTTTGAAGAGCCAACGCTATCTTAAGAAAAAATAGTACATATGCAATTTGAATGACACTAAAAGAAGATAAAAATAGGAATGTAAATCACTTTAAAAAGTCCTCCTTATAAGGATCATAGGATTCTCTATCTTGAACTTGGATCAACTTAACCGAAAAATAACATATAATAGAAGAAAGTACTTTAGATACCTCAAATTTGAAAACATAGTAACCTCTTCCCTTTGTTATCTTATGGCCATGAACTTCATACATTCTGCTTTTATTTTGGAGGCCCTCACGAAAGAGGCATAGGATCGACTCAAACTGGTTTCTGTTCACAGAATCTCCAACTAGCATCAGCTTCTTACCCCTTATTCTTCCCAAGAAGTCTGTTGCATTAAACCTACGAGTGAAAAGTGATGCAGAAAAGAAATATATACCTGTGAATTATAAAATTCGGAGGGCAAATATAACAATGAAAATAGTTAAGAAATATATACAGCACACTCATCCTAAATAGTGTTTGCAAGAGCACATGGAAAAGAGTTTCAAGTACTTGTGTTATGCAAGGCAATAAGTTATGATCAGTACTAGATTTACGAACAATTCAAATCCTTAGACTCACTATATTCTAGGATTTGTACCATCAATCACAACTTGGACAAGTCCTCAAAACAGGACAGACTTGAAACGCGTTTTTATACAGGTGAATTGGTTGGGATCAATAACTACAGAAGTAGCAAGCCTGGGCTTGCGTAAAGATTTGATGCATCTACGCATTTTCCAGAAATCAGCTCAAATTGGAATTAACAGACAAGAATGCATTTTCCGAAAGACCATTGCACATAAAACTGAAGGACACGCTGCTAATCATTTTCTTCATTCACAATGGAATTGAAGTTGGTCAACAAACTTTGTGTAGTTGGGCTATTTGCTGGTGTTTCTTGATTCATGAAACTGTTAGTCCAGTTTAGTTTTTCATACATACTCTAGATATATATAAATACTAAGAACAATAGTAATCCTGTGGTTTCCAGATTTGTTGGAAATGAACTGTGACTATGGCTCATATTTCCTATGTTATTGCACTTTAAATTAGTCATTTGCAGTAGTGACATTAATTACGTTTTAGTTTCTTATTAAGGGTGTCACGTAATCAGAACAGAAGGTAGAATGCTGAGAATCCTAGTTCAAGTCTCATAAGAACCCTAAATCCCCACCACCAGAAACCTCTCCTTCCATCAAAACCATGAACTTCAAAAAAGAAACAAGCACCATTGATGAAACTCCAAGGTCATATCCCTGTTATAATGTGCCAAGTCCATACCCATCAAAAATTTCATGTAAGCAGATGTATATGTATACATGTACATATATCCTAAATTACGGATTGCTTTCAGTCCTCCTACAAAATATTTGTCTAAATATAGACAGTTGCACAATATGACAATTCCACATATATCTCCTTTTCCTTTTTACATTTTCCGAGTTTATAAAAAAGATTGCTAGTACTGGCCAATATCTAACCTCAGAAGACCCTCCCTTTTCCCCAGCTCTGCCTCGCCCACCAAAAATAAATAAACAAACAAAAGGAAAGAATCTGAAAGAGATAAAAACAGAGAACCCAATAAGTCTGCCAACTACACAGCCAACAGACAAAGGATGATAAAGAGGAAAAAAGAAAGGAAAAAAGAAAAATGGAGAGAGAGAAAGAGTAAATAAACAAAAGTGAAAGCAAATTGATTTAACGTTTGAGCCAAGGAGTTGAAAACAAATGAGTTTTTATTGCCTGCACGATCGATGACTTTTAGCTAGGCATAACCTATACTTTTGGGAGTATATGTCACTGAACTTATTTAAGTTTTGGTCCAAGTCAATGCTTGTGTTTACTTTGTACCAAGTTCATATAGATATGTCGATATTTTTCTTTGAGCAAATAAAATTCTGGTGCAATAGCTATGCATAAAATGCTTTTGGCCAGAACTTGGGTACCTTATAATCTTTCTTTTCGGACCATACATTACAGAGTATTCTTTTGGTAGATAAACTTTAGAACATACATAGGAGCTAGCTTAATACTTGGTAATTTAATCTTTGCTGCAAGGAAAAAATTGAGCCCTCTTTGAAAGACCATCCATAATAACTGAATAATGTCTCATAGTTGTTTCGGGAAACTCAAGCACAAATCTCAGAGCCATACCGAAAATTTTCAAGTGAGAGTGGAACAGGGAAAGGAGTGTGCAAGCCGAAGTTCTTCTTTCTAATCTTAGGTAATTCAAATGTGCACACTATGACATAGTCCTAGAAGCATCTTATTCACAGACGGCTAATTGATGCATATTAATAGACCTTCCTTCTAGTTACACGACCACCATATGCATAAATACTTTGGCATCAATAGATTCAATACATCTACATTTAACATTATATGATGACATCTTTCCATAAGATAAGTTTGATTCTTCATATAAAAAGATTCAACCCCTTCTCCTTCTATTAGCTTCAGTAATAGAACTAACTGTCCTGCTCAGGATCGAACGAAAACTAATACATAAAAAACCAATCTCTTGATAATTTGATGATGAGAATCGTCTCCTACAAAAGCTTCAGAGAAATTCAACTCATTTTGAACTTATCTTGTCTCTCTTTTCCACCAATTATGTTCCTGCAGCTAAAAACAAAATGACGACTAAATTTCATTGCTCAGAGAGTATGACCAACTAGAGGTGATAAATCAAGGCTTTTCTTTTTTAACATACAAAGAGATCCAAAACTAACAAGAATCCATGTAGAATATGTGATTTTTGATTCACTTCTTGCTCATTCTTAGTGCATAAATGCAAGGCAAGATCCCTGTCCCTTGATTGTTTAGCTCGGACTAAACTGCTATTTAATGTTGATGAATTACAGAGGATCTACTTCTTGTTCAACAAGTTATGACTGATCTCATTAACTCTCCCACAGCTTTGGTGCTACATTAAAGCTGATTTTATAAAGTCTTCGTTTCTTGGACTGAAACATCAACATGTAATTTTAAAGTTTAATATCAAAGAAATCAAAGCTATCTCAGGAGCCGCATTACTGTTTGCCGCATTACTGTTTCTCGACGATCAACCAGCAATGGAAATTTTACACGTTTGCAATTTCAATGGTGAACATAGCTAAGACAATGAAGAGGTCATCCTTCTTCCAGGTTCTAAGTGTTTGAGGTGCTTCAGATTTTATGAAGGAAGAATTCCTTCAAACTTTAGTTCCAGAAAGTTAACCATTCGATGTTGAGAAGACAGTAAGGATTATATCCATTGTTGCTCAACGCATATGGTTGGTTCAATCAAGTACCCTGTGTTATTCAAGTTTACTTGACAAATGCATATATGAATATTTTCGAACCACATAAAGGTGGTAAAAAAAAAGTTGAGTAAAATCAAATCACGGTAACAGAATATCAGATTACCAAGTTTGAAGGTTAAGCTAACAAGAAGTCAGTCTGCAATCCCAAAACAGAGGATCATGGATAGTTTAGAAGTCCCAAAGAAGTTTACGTTTAAATGAATATCTAGTATTTCTTTGTTCTAGGCCAGAACAGACATGTCTAAGGAGAGAATCTTTCGGGCTCTCAACATCAGGCTCTTTCGAACCTTATTTTTGAAACTGAAGAGTAACATTCCTTTGATCATAATGACTCCAGATATGATATTAAAGGCATGCACTCATCTATGAATCAGCAGTAACCTTTTTTCTTTTTTTCGGTTTGTGGTAATTGGTTTGATTAGCAACTAATAAATCTTAGAACTTTTGTCTTCATACAAAGTGTGTACTTCTTCAATGACTCACTTTAGCAATATTCTACCTGAATTTGAATGGAGATAGATTATTTCTTAAGAAAATTAATGCATTAACATAGCTGTTGACGGAGGTTTTTGTCAACACAGAATTCCACCAATCCTTAGAGTAGAATTGACGGAAAATGATTCGAAAAGCTTGAAATAAGAGTTCAACGTGTCAGCCAACTTCCACCATCTCGCCCCAATTTTCTTAATTTGTGCACTACAATGGCCAATAGAAACAGGGTATCTATCTATCTATCATGTAAGGCCAAGGAATTACAATGCACAGCCGATTTAAAAAATTAACCACGCTCTTATCATGTCTAACAGGAGCAAAGAAAGTCATGATTGATCATATCACTATAAACCAAAAGAAGAACAAAAGCAATTAAAGAATTACCTGGGAAGATCACAGGCATGGGGCTTCCACCTCCATTTGAGATAATCAGCATCGCTTCTTCCATTAGTCTGGCAATCAAAAGCTTCATCAACATAAGGGCAGGATCCTGGTCTGTAAATGGGGTATTCCTCATCTTTCACCCAATTCCCCGAATACAAATCACACTTGTTTTCCATTCTATCAAAACCACGAGGTGGGTCTTTATAATTTTTATCTGAAAGCTCATAACTGGTGATTTTAGCCCCGGAAACTCCATTACCAGGAGGTGGGTCTTTGTCAGTTTTATCTAAAAGCTCGTCATTATTGATTTCAGCACCAGATACAACGTTACCGGCAGGTGGGCCATCACCACTTTTGTCTGAAAGCTCGTCATTGGGGACTTTATCCCCAGAGAATCCATTAACAGGAGGTGGGTCTTCGCCGTTTTTGTCAAAAAGCTCATTAGTGACGATTTTAGCATCAGAAACTCCATTAATAGGAGGTGGGTCTTCACCCATTTCGTCTGAAACCTCATCATTGAGGATTTTAGCAACAGAAACTCCATTAACAGGAGGTGGGTCTTTACCATTTTTTCCTGAAAGCTCGTCATTCAGGATTTTAGCATCGATTTCGAAATCTTTCCGGTCGGGTTCAGAATTTGGCGAAATGGGTTCGTAGATCGGAACGGAGAGGTAGGAACTGGCAAGCGCAGAAGGAGAGGTTTGGGAAAAGAAATCTCTGTAAAGAGAGAGGGAGATGGCGGGGTCAAGAGTTCGTTTGGTGAAGAGAAAAATGCTCAAGAGGAAGAAGAAGAGGAAGGCAAGAGTGGTACAAGTGTAATTACGATATTTGGGATTGGGAGGTAACGATGCTGCTGTTGTCGTTGTAGTTGTTCCCATCTGGCTTCAAAGTGAGAGAGGAAGAGCGCACGTTAACAAGTTATGTTATTACACTTGTCGGTTCTCTCTCTTTAACATAATTTTAATTATAATCTAATTAGATTATGTTTTCTGAACAATGAGATTTATTTAGGATCTAAACTATAGATCTTTACTGAAGCACGGAACCGAATGGAATGGAATCTTTGTCCTTCCCTAGTTCCCTTCGATTCGGTGTCCCCCGTGCCGACGATTTCTATTCCACTTCTAAGAAGTATGTAGTTAAAATGAGGTTTTTTTTTTATTTTTTAAAGTGAGGCTTAATTATTTACCATTATTTACTATAAATTTAAAGAAAAATAATATATATATTACCAAGATTTGAATCCCTGATCCCCTAAACTCACCCACATATCTTTCAAAAATTGGATCGAGCTAACTCCAGTTAGCGTAGTTAAAAGAGGGTTTAATTACAATAATAGCCAATATGTACTTAAAAGAAAGTTTAATTACAATAATACCTCCGAATTATTGCCTTTGTGCTATTTTACTCCTAAATTTCAAATTTAGATAATAATGACCTGAATTTTATCTTTATTTTAGAGATAGTCCAAACCTTAATCGCCGCCTTGAATCAGGTGTTTAACATGTGATGGGCTCTAGCCATCAATGCTATGTGCGTTTTTGGAGGTTAAGAAAATAAAAGGAAAGAAAAAAAATAAGATGAAAAAAAAATTATACTAGAGAATTATTTTTTTGTTTGGTACGTAAGAAAAAAAAATAGTTTAATTTAAAATGATAATTTTATTTTTAATATTATTATTATTTAAAATTAAGTACAAAAATAATTTTATAATTTAATTTATTAATATACTAACAAAATATTTTTCTTCATATTTTCTCTTTATTTTTGAGTGGAAAAAATACGTGGGTTCTCATCATTTTTTTTTCTTCTACTTTTCATTCTCTTTTTTCCTTTCTTTTTCTTTTTTTTCTCTTACCAAACAATTCAATTTTTCAATTTTTTTTTCCATTTTTCTATCAATTTTTTTTCTTTCTCTCTATTTTCCTTCCTACCAAACATATAGTGTAAAACTCGTTCTAAGCCAAAAATAATATCCCCAATGTCGATGTCTGAAGCTACGATTTGTTTTCTTGAAAAAAAAAAAGGACAAAAGATAAACTTCACTCAAATCTAAGACAAGAGGAGATCTTCATCATAAAAGGAAGAGCTTGGGATCGCGATTTTGAAGATACCATTAGTGAAAAGAGCTCAAGTTCATCATTAGGCTAACAATTTGTAGATATTCAATGTGATCATGGGTTAATTTCTCAATCATGAACCTCATGGAAGGAAAGAAACCTAGGTTGTCGTTTCTAGGGATGTAGAAATTATGGGATAGAATTCATGGGTTTTGATATTTGCTATCATACTTAATTTTGGATAGATGGGTTAATGATTGTTAGGTTTTTATTTTTTCCTTAGACGTATTTTTATGGAGATTGTTGGTATTATTTTTGCGAACTGTTTACGTGTCTTTACTACTTTAGATTGTTCTTGTCTTTGGACTAGGATGGAGAAGTAGGGATGACCACCTATAAAACTCTTCGATGTTTAAGTCAGATATCTCTTATTGGAATTGATTAGCAAAGTGAAATATCTCTATATTTCTTACCGGGGAGGTGCACGATATTTATACCTCAGGGATTAGGAACTCAATGGCTCCTAATCCCAAGATTAAGTAGTTTTTTCCATCATGACTTGCTCTAGAAATCACGAGCAATGGTTATCGTAACTTCCCCTAGATTGATGTGACTTGCTTTCGGCTGCCTCCTCCGGTATAAGTTAGGCATGGATAAGTGTTGGTTAGAATGTGCAACTATAAAATCACGCACTCCCGTGTAAGTGCACACAGTCACAAGTAATATAGATTTAGGAGTTAAGAATATCAAACTCACAGGGATTGATTACTAAGTCTAAGCTAAGTACTAAAATTATCTCCATTCGAATTTTATCCAAACAACTAAAATATAGATTTTGAAGAAATAAAGCAAAAGAAACTAAATTATCATGCAAATGAATAAAAGCAAGTAATAAGAAAAAATATCTAGATTTACTAATTTCCCAACTATCCTTTAAATACACAATTTTGTAATTTCCCTCTTAAATTCACTAATCCATTAGAGTTGTCAACCGAGAATTTGAATGTATTCACAAACTCCTTTCTAAAACATAAGTGATAACATCTAGACAAGCTAATATATTAAACCTAACATAGATTGACTAGATTCATTAAGTTTAGTAATTTTCTCCAAATGTTGCATTAGTTACATAGGTATATTCCTATCATATACAAACTTACCTGAAATTAGGTAATCTTATGTTGTTTTATCTAAGTCCAAATTTCTAATATCCTTTCTAAGTTCATAAAAATTTCACTTAATAATCTATTTAGTAATCAATTAAATAGAAGTAGTAAGTATAAGGTAAAAACAAATAACTCAACAATGCATTTGATTAATCAAAGAGGAGAGAAATACCCAAACACAAGATATTAGGTTGGTTCACATAGTAAAATCAAACAAAAAAGAATTTAGTTCATAATATAAATTGAGAACAATAACATTTTACTACAATGAATTCAATAAATACAAAATATCAAAGAGAAAAGAGTTTTAAAATTCCCCCTCTTTGAAGAGCCTGAAGATGTTCATGGAGATTGTCAATCTCCTCCTCCAAGCTTAGTTCTTGCTCTCTTGAATCCTCTCTCAAAGATTTGCTCTCAAAAATATCACTCTCTAAATATGAAAAATACAAAGAAAAACTCACAAGAAAAAGAAGAGAAAAAGCTAACAACAAACTATGGTATTAATGTTGTGGAGGAAATCAAGAAATGGAATGGGTTGGAGCATATTTTCATCTTTTTCTTCCTCTTCTTCCTCTCCTTCCATAGTTGTCTCTCTCTCTCTCTCTCTTTCTCTCTATCCCAATATGCCTCTTTCAACTCCAAAGATAAGATTTTAAAAAGGTGGCTTGTGCAAACCTATGGTAGGTTTAATTTGGACTCTTATATCATAAAAAAGTTGATCTCAGCCATCAATTTTTGACTCAAGATGCAGGAGGTGGCACTTATCCTAGAGTTGGCACTGTGGCGCCACTTTTTGGCACTGCAACCCCACTTTCTACTAGTTTGGCGCCTCAGTTTTCTTGGTGTATCATTTCTTCATTTGAGCTCCGATTTGCATCATTTTCGTTGCGTTTAAACGTATCGGATTGAACTTCAATTCTAATGATTTGAAAGACCCATTTGTAAGGTATAAATTCATTTTATTTTGCATCAAACACCTTTGTTTTATTTATCTATATATATATAAACAAGCAAAACATCAAAACAACAAGAAAAACACTTAAAATAACTTAATTCAAATAAGAACATAGTAAAACTTAAGGCATAATAACACTAGATAATTCTAATTTTATGGACTTAACATACTTCCAAACGTAAGATTTTGCTAATCCTCGAGCAAAATAACAAGAAAAATACCTACAAATACATAAGAGGTATTATGCCGACATTGATGATTTCTAATTAGTTCCTCAATACTCACATAATAACATAACTTTAAAAAAAGTACAATTATTAGCTAAGTATTAAGAATAACTCAAGAGTATATCCCATTTCAAATTGTATTTTCCGTGTGTGTGTGTATGCCTTTCTCCTATTATTGTGTGAAATTTGGATAAGTTTATGTAAATATATATTAAGCACAAAATCTCAAAGATAACAATCAAGTTCCATAAGTTTACTTTTTAAATCTATCTCCACTAATGTAGATAAACATAACACCAAGGATAAAAAGGTCTTCATTAAGGTTGTAATGTGAGCTTAGATGAAGGTATGATATTTTGAATAAGGTAACTCAAATCACCCTTAAGCACATTAATTCTAGGACTTATATAGAGCTATTCTTTCACACACTAAGTAACATACTAATAAAATCAAAATTTCTTTTTCTTCTATCCACACATAGCCAAATACTTATTCTTTTTTTTTTCTTTTTTTTTTTGGTTATTGTTGAATTGCACACCCCAAAACTTATTTTCTTTCATGAACAAGTGTGTAACTCTCTCTTTTTTTTTATTTTTTTATTTTTTTTACAATGTCACTCCACCTATCCTCCCAATAGTATAACATAGCTCAAATGACTCAATAAGAACAGTCAATATGCTCAAGTGGTAAAGGTTGAATGATATTATTTTAGATTAAGCTAATATGTGTGTGGTTGAAAAAGAAAAAGGCTTTACAAGGCTCAAAATGGGTATACTAAGGATAGAATGAATCAATGGTTAGCCTGAAAGGTTTAAACAGTCTAAAGATTGACTAAATAATTTCCTTGGTGAAATGCTATCTAGGATTTTGCCTCGATAGATTATCAAGAAAATTCTAGTACTTATGAGATAACAAAATGTCATATTCATATAAACATATTCTGGCACTTGTGAGATAACAAAATGTCATATTCACATAAACATTCTCTAAATTTACACCCAAATCAAAGATCAAGACATTGTGCTCAATATAGATTTTTACAATCAAAATGGAACTAACATAAGAATTATCCATAAGACTAAGCCAATATCTACCATTTTCAACAAGTTATGCACCAATTCACCTAAGGTTCTTATCATTGGAACTAGGTAATCACCAAAAAATGTACAAAATATCTCTACTTATTCAAACACATAATCATATAATAAGGAAAATAAACACAGAACAACAAACAAACTATCACAAGCACAATCTAATGTGGCTTACCCTTTCCCCCGAACTTAGCATGTACTATATTGGAAAATTAAAGAATAAAAGAATAAGTTTAAGGATACTCCTCTCGTTGGCACATAGCCATGAAGCTTGATCTCCTTAAAGTAGTACCAACTCCTTGGATTGCTTAACACACCAAAGTGAAAAAATACTTGGTTTGCCCCCCTAAGAAGCACTTGAATTGAAGGCTTCAGATTGCCTTTTTACTTATGGCTCATGCACAAGTTGACACCAAATATAGTCTTCCCTTTATATCATTAATTGACCATCCTAATGCACGGATGTGGTCTTTTGGTTTCCTAGCTTTAGAGTGCAACACTTCATACCCATAATTTTGAGAGAAGAAATGGTGAAAATGAGTTACCAATGGTCTACTTGTTGGAAATTGTTGATTTAATAGTTATGGACAAGAAAATTCCTCTCAAAGATCTTTAATTCGAAGTTTTCTCATCAATGGTGGCCTTAAGATTGGATTTTCTTCATAGGATATAATGTTGATGTTTACATGATACTCCACATCACTTTGTATAGTGGCATTTCTCCCATCTCCCTCTTTTTCTTGAGGCTCAAAAATCAACTCATCATTATTCAAACTACTACAAGTTGTAGTACTGCAGTATTACTCCTCCGGAGTTGAATCGGTATTGCCATAAAGAGTGCTTTCGGGATGGTTGATGATTGTAGTAAGATGGCCTATATGATATTGAAGATTTCGGATTGACGCATCTTCCTCTTGAAGAAAAACATCCATTCTTTGAAATTGTTGCATCATTAAGTCTTTATGGATAGCTTTTCCTCTTGCCTAGGGAGGTATGCATCCATTTTTCTTATATAATGCTCAAGCACCTCCTCTGATGATGACTTCTTTTCTTGTATAGGTAGTTGATGAGGGAACTCCGATATGAACATAGGCTCGTTGTGGAAATTCAGTGATGGGCCTTGATTATTACACCAAGAGTGATCATAGTATGCCTCCTAACTTGGATTGTAGAAATTTGATTACAGGTAATTTTGTTGCCTATAGCCATTAGCAACAAAGTGTACCAGTTGCAAGTTGTATAGACATCCTTTCCTTGGGTGGTTTCTTCTACATAATTGGCAATTCACAAATGTTCTTTAGGAAGCTTGTGCATCAAAGGCATCAATTCTCTTGGTTAATTCACTCACTTGTGCCGTCAACTTTATGATTTCTAATCTTTTATTCACTTCGCTCAATTAAGTGCTCAAAGCCATGGGAGATTTATGCCATTGTTGATCAGTGTCTATCATGTCTCCACCTCCATAATAACTATAGTATGCCATCGAAAAACACCTAAAAAATTAATTAAATAAATAAAAAGTTTGAATTAAAGCTAGAATCGATTGGTATTAATATTAATAAGAATTAATGTTTCAATCCTCGGCAATGGCGCCAAAAACTTGTTGGATGGAATGTGTAACTATAAAATCACACGTTCCTGTGCAAGTGCACATAGTCAAAAGTAATATAGATTTAGGAGTTAAGAGTGTCGAACCCACATGGATTGATTACTAAGTCTAAGCTAAGTACTAAAATTATCTCAATTCGAACTTTACCCAAACAACTAAAATATAGATTTGAAGAAATAAAATAAAAGAAACTAAATTATCATGCAAATAAATAAAAGTAAACAATAAGAAAAATGTCTAGGTTTACTAATTCTCTAACCATTCTTTAAATACACAATTTTCTAATTTCCCTATTAAATTAACTAAACTATTAGAGTTGTCAACCGATAATTTAAATGTATTCACAAACTCTATTCCAAAACATAAGTGAGAATATCTAGACAAGCTAATATGTTACTCTTAACATAAATTAACTAAATTCATTAAGTTTAGTAATTCTTTCCAAATGGTTGCACAAGTTACATAGGTATATTCCTATCCTATACAAATTTAACTGAAACTGGGTCATCTTATATTGTTTTATCTATATCCAAATTTCTGAATCCCTTTCCAAGTTCATAGAAATTTCACTCAATAATCTATTTAGTGATCAATTAAATATAAGCAATAAATATAAGGTAAAAACCAATAACCCAACAATACATTTAATTAATCAAAGAGGAAAGAAATAAACAAACACAAGATACTAGATTGGTTCACATGGTAAAATAAGATAAAAAAGAATTTAGTTCATAATATAAATTGAGAACAATAACTTTTTACTACAATAAATTCAATAAATACAAAATATCATAGAGAAAAGATTTTTAGAATTCTCCCTCTTTGAATAGCTTGAAAGTGTTTATGGAAGTTGTCAATCTCTTCCTACAGGCTTAGTTCTTGCTCTCAAAAATATCACTCTCTAAATATGAAAAATAAAAAGAAAAACTCACAAGAAAAAGAAGAGAAAAAGCTAACAACAATCTATAGTGTTGATGTTGTCGAGGAAATCAAGAAATAGAGTTGGTTGAAGTATATCTTCATCTTTATCTTCTTCTTCCTCTTCCTCATCTCCTTCCATGGCTGCCTCGCTCTTTTTCTCTCCATCCCAACATGCTTCTTTCAATTCCAAAGATAGGATTTTAAAGAGTGGCTCATGAAAACCTAAGATAGGCTAAATCTGGACCTTTAGATTATCAAAAAGTTGATCTTAGTCATTAATTTTTGACTCAAGACGTAGAGGGTGGCACCGCGGCACTATTTTTGGCACTGCGGTACCAAAATTACCCAAGAGTTGGCATTGAGGCATCACTTTCTATTGGTTTGGCGCCTTAGCTTTCCGGGTGCGCCATATCTTCGCTTGAGCTTTGATTTACGTCATTTTCATTGCGTTACGACAGTATCGAATTGAACATACATTCTAATGATTTGAAAGACCTATTTGTGAGGTATAAATTAGTCTTATTTTGCATCAAACACCTTTTTTTAATTCATATATATATATATATATATATATAAACAAGCAAAACATCAAAACATCAAAACAATAAGCAAAACATCAAAACATCAAAACAATAAGCAAAACATCAAAACAGCAAGCAAAACACTTAAAATAACTTAATTTAAATAAGAACATACCAAAACTTAAGAAATAATAGTATTAGATAACTCCAATTTGGACTTAACAACGAGATTGAGATAGCCCGCCATTCTATCAGGCTGGTTTGCCTAATGCGCACACCTTCTAAGAGATTGCATTAAATGCTTTGTTTGGATTCGGAGGCTGGCATTACTTATGAAGGCTATTTAGTGGAAGACCCTTGAGGCTTCCGATCCTTTAAACTGTAAGAAGAAGTCTGGGATCAGCTGAACCTACTTAGGGTCTACGTGATATGGGCCTGAGGTGCGGCCAGCCTTTACCTACATTAGTCAGTGGGACTGTCTAGTATCATGTGCAACCCATGTAACACTCAAGTAGTGCTCCAAGACACGTGCTGTGCGATTATTCTTTACCATTTGTTTGGTCATTCTGCAATCCATATGGCATATGATATAGAAGTGAGCCCAATAACTACCCCCATTTTCCCTATTTGATGAACTTGTAGCCATCAAATAGGGAAATCACGTCCTCAGCCCACCAAATGAGAAGGATAAGCATGGCTTAAGCCTATCATTGCCTATCAATTACCAATATTGGCGCACGTTACCCTGTACTAGGACTTTTCAAATTTTTGAAGCCTTTAATATTTTCGATTGCCTAAATGCCCTTTTATAGGAAAACTTTTTAGCTCGCCCTCTATAAAAAGTGTACTTGCGTTTATTTCTCACATTACCGAAACTTTCAAGTGCATTTTTTTTTTCTCTTGAGCCATCCTACGTGTAATCTCTAATATTGTAAACAACTTCATTATATTTCTTTTGTGTATTTTATTGTGGAATTAGAAATACAATAATAATTGTTGTATATTATTAATTCTTACGCACATAATTCAGGAGGTTAATTCCGTGAATTGTTATGTAGGTTAAATTGGGGCTTAGTATTCACAATTAGATTTTATTTTCATTAGCTATTATGGGTTCTAGGGTGTTGGGAGTATATTTGACGAGAACATTGAAGTATGGAAAAATTACAAAGATTACAAGGGTATAATTGAAATAATTTTTAGATTAGGGACTATCTTGCAAAAACTGAAATTAGTTTAGCACAACCTTGGAACACGTTGGGGACAGTTGTCCTACAAGAGATTATGTTTATGCCACCTATTGTTGCTTGTCTGCCATGATTTTCTATAGAAAATCAAAACCCTCTTAGTCCCTTCCATTTTGTCCCATCATTTTGATGATAGGAAGTAAAAATGTAGAGCTCTTTTCTTCATTCTTCTTCTCTATATTCTTCTCTCTCTCTCTGAGTAATAGAGTTTACTAACTTAATATCTCTTTGCATGTCCATGGATTGAGGTAAAAGCTTTGAACCTTATGAAAGTTTTGAGTTTAATTGTTGTTATGAGATTTTAATGAGTAACAGTTATTATGGGTTGGTATTCTAAGATTCTTTTAGTCCCTATCTTATTATAAAGCTTGTAAAATATATTTCTAATCGGTTTGGATAGCTTGATTTGGAGTTTTTGCAAAAAAATTTGAAATAGGGAATCTCTGGTTTTTCACTGAGCAGTTTCTGGTTTTGGGCTATTTTGTACCCTTAACCTTATCCAAATAAGCTGAAATTTTAGTATGCATAGTAGATATCTAGCTCTTTCCGAATTAACTTTAGTAGTAAAATTTGGTTAAGGATTCGATTTTCTACAAATTTTCTAACATGCATTTTCATCGCTATCAACAAAATAGAGTCTCATCTCTGGAGCTATTTTTGGTCGACCAGAATTCATTTTGGTTAATTAGAATCTATTTCTAATGACTTAATCAACTTGTTTAATAGGAGTTGGCTTTTGAGGTTATTTTGGTCGATCAAGGTTGGTCGACCAAACTTTTTCAGATCTAGAAAGTGATCGTTTTAAGTGTTTTTAATTGAAGTTTGACCGTATTTCAACCTCTAGTACATGTCAAACATCATATTTGAAAGAAATGTCTTCAACCATGTATTTTATATTTAAGGTTGAGATAAGTTAGGTATTTAATTATAATAGAGTTAATATTAAAATTAAGTGGAAATTTGGAGTTAAGGAAAAGCTCTAATTAATCTTGTCACTATATTTTGTTACAGTAGGAACGGCTAAGCGTGAGATTTTCATGTGAACTCTATTACTAAGGCTTGAGGTATACCATTTCTAAGTAAGTGTAGTTATTTATGTACAACTTTGAGTAACTAATGGTGTGGAAATTATGCTTTGCTTATTATACGTGATAAGTTGATTTTTGTGTTGCTAAGATATTGTGTTAGCACATAGTAAAGTACTTAAGTAAATGCATATATATGCACTTACCGATTGATACATGTGGTGAATTGTTATGTGCATATTTAGTGATATTTGTGATGAGTCACTAATAGAATTAAGGCAACGATGCTTATAATAAGTTATTACGTGCACATTTAGTGATAATTGTGATGAGTCACTGACAGAATTAAGGTAATGATGCTTGTGATGAGTCGTTACGTGCACATTTAGTGATGCTTGTGATGAGTCACTAATGGAATTAAGGTAATGATGCTTATGATGAGTCATTATGTGCACATTAGAATCAACATAATAATGCTTGTGATGAGTCATTATGTGCACAGTTAGTGATGCTTGTGATGAGTTACTAACAGAATTGAGGTAACAATACTTGTGATGAGTCATTACGTACACATTTAATGATGTTTGTGATGATTCACTAACAAAATTGAGATAATGATGCTTGCGATGAGTAGTTACGTGCACATTTAGTGACGCTTGTGATGAGTCGTTATGTGCATATTCAGTAATGCATGAATACTCCAGTGATGCTTGTGATGAGTCACTATTAAGCTAGATTTGCGATGCTTGTGATGAGTCGTCCAAAATGGAATTAGAAAATTAAAAAAAGGGTTTCGGACCTATCATTATGTGTGTTATTATGGAATACTTATTACACTTGTTTTTATTGCTTTGTTGTACATTGTGGATGTCGTGTTAAGTTTTGTATAGTTTGCCTATTTTAAAGTATGGTGTAATGTTTGTCTTACCTTACTAAGTGTTTTTTTTTATGTAGTTACTCTATGCTGTAGGTAAAGGATAGAATAAGGTTAGCAAGTGATGAGCAAACCAGTCAGCGTGCGATGTACATATTGCCAGACTGTAGGGAAAAATGAAAATATTTTTGATATTTTGGAAGTCGTTTTGTATAATTTTATGGTGAATAAAAGAAGCATTTGTGAAAAAAGAAGCTAAATATGGTTATGTTTTTAAGTTGGAAATTTATTAATATCTCCATGTTTTTGTTATATAAAATTTATGTATTAATAAAAAATTAGTTAACAGGTCTTAATTGGCCTTGATATAGGAAATTTTTACAAAATAATATATTTAATCATTCTTAACATGGAGGATGTTACACCGTGCCTCCGACTCTAGGGTTTTGAAAATTTCTTTCCTTAAATTCCTTCCGTCTCTTAGTAGCATCTGTAAAAATGGCCCTAAACTACAGCCAAAAGCTCCGCCCTATCCCAGATTTAAAGTTGAACTCACTAAGGAAGCAGTTTTGCTTCGCTGGTGGGGTCACCCTACAATGAGTTGAGGGCCCAGCTGACTGGTACTTGCATCCCTTTACTCCCGAAGGCTTCATCGTCTTAGGGAGAAAGTACCTTGAGTGGCTTTGGTTCCATCTTCCTTTCTTCGTTCATCAATTTTTCTGTCTGACGAGGATTCACTCGATGTAGCTGAACGCTAACAGGGATCATGATTCTGATGGGGCTTTCTGTTTTATCGGTACTGCTGAACGTGCATATTGACTTGAAGGTTGTCCTCTATGCCTACAAGCTTACTCTCATCCCCAAGAAGAGCTCTTACCCCACTTTCTACCTTTAGACACTTTCGGGGTGCCACATTTTCTGGGGCTTGCTGCAGTCGGACAAGTAGTAGGACTCCTACTCCAAGCTATATGCTGTCGGAGGGGGGTGGTGTTCTTCCTTGGTGAATGGGGTGTGCTTCTAGATTCTCCTATTTTTCTCGCACTGTAAGTATTGAGTCATATTCTAATTTTAGGGTATGTGTGCATTTTATTCACTTTTGCTCATAACATCTGACCCCAGGCAGCCTTTGTAGAGGAGAGCAAGTTTAACCCGAGACTATCAGTAAGGCGGCTCTAAGAGCTGGAGAGGGTCATCATCTTTAGATCCTCTGGTAACTGCTGCCATATTCAGGCCATCTTGAATCCTCAGATGACGAATATAATGCCGAGGATGGTCTCACATCTCCCTTTTCCTCTAGATACATGGGTCATTACCAAGTACCTTTACAGCTGACTTGATGTTTTAGCTTTGAACCAGTTCCATCGGGGATGAGTAGAACCGCGCCAAGATGGTGGGCCGTCAGGTTACGGCCACAAACTAAATGGCAAGATCTCATGACCTTGTGGTGCCAACGAGTCATGAGCTCGAGGAGGTGGTAGGGCTCATGAAGAGGGAGTATGCTAAGCTTCGGAGCAAGGAAGCTACTGCCCCCAGAAGAATCAAGGGTGAGTTTGCTCCCACACTCTAAGGCTTTGTTGGTTAAACTAGAGTTATGTTTTGATAGCATTGCTTGCTTCTACCGGTTCAGATGTTGGCCCTTTGGTAGATCCTTCCATAGCTAAGGGAAAAACTATTGTCCACCGGGCCTAACCTAAGGTTCCAATTGGTCGCCACTTAGTAGTGTCGTCAGAAGACGAGGCTAGGGAGTAGAAGGTCTTTGGCTCAGGTGCAGACTCAGATGGTGAGTTAGAAGGTCTGTTCATGCCTGGGAAATACGTGGCCGCAGTACCCCTTCTGAGGCAGGGGGCGTGCAGCTCAGAAGATGTCGATCATAATAATCAAGTACAAAAAATAGGCATGTTTGAGTATGCTAAGGGAAGCTACTGTAGAGGCTACCTTTGTCCCCAATGCTGAGCTGAAATGGAGCATGGGGTCTAGCAAGGTGGTTAAGTTTAGTTCAACTCGCTCCCGCAGAGAGATTGCAGAGCTCAGTGGTGAAGTGCCTAAGCTTAAGTCCTATTCTGAAAGAGGAGTTATGATAGTAAAGAAGAGTAAACCTGCTCTTTCTTCAGACAGCAGCGACGGTGCTACTTTGACTATCCTAATGAGAAGGAGGCCTGCACCTAGTTATCCTTCTGAGTGCAATGGTCAAGATAAGATCGAAAAACCACTAGTAGGTGAGCCTTTTTCTGAAGCAGTTACCAAGGATGCTGAAGCAACGGTGGTTGTGGAGGCCTCTATTACCAAGGATACACATGCCACCGAAGACACACCCTCTATTGCCAAGGATACACCCGCCATTGAGGGTACACTTCTCCTATCACCCCCACCTCTATCCCCCTTACTCCAGGAGAGTTGAGAAGCACTTCTAGAGTATCTTTGGCAGAGGGAGAAGGGGTCCTCATCGGCGGTGGGGAGGAGTCACATTCCTTAGATGTAAATGACGCCCAAGGGGAGGATCCAACCATGAAATTTGAGCTGGAAGCGCTCTCTCTATAGAATATTGGCTTCATTGCTAGCTGCAACATTGCATAAGTTTGACTTATTTAGTTGATACCTCTATGCTCTCAACATTCTCTTGTTATGTGGTTGATATGTTCTGGATTTGCTAACACCTACTCTGTTTTACTATATAAATTTTGACTTTTGTTTTCCCTATAGCTAGCTGTCGTTCAGTCTTTTTACTTGTCGCATATCGAAGGGCTGACTGGGCTACTGAATGCTAATGTTGTGGCAGTGAAGCAAAGTGAGGTTTCCTTCACTACGCTAAAGGCAGACTTCGACCTGTATCAGAGCTTAGAGGAGGCTAGGGTCAGCACTGTGGTGGCTCACCCCCTAAGCACCGAGAAGGCTAGGTGTGAAGAGCTAGCCACCAAGTAGGCCGAAGCAGAGGAGAAGATTTAGTCTTTTGAGGCAAAAGTCTTGAGTCTACATTCTTAGGTCGAGCTTACTAGGCTGGCTCAAGTAGAGGCCAAGCGTAAAGAGTAAAAGATGCAAAATATTATGACTAAGATAGGGCTTGCTTTTATTACTCGTGATAGAGCCATCGATGAGGCTAAAGAGGCAAAGAAAACTGAAGTAAAAGCCAAGCTGGAAGGCTACTCCTTACAGCGTAGGCTCGATTGGTCTAATGAGGTAACCAGTCATCTCTACTTGGTCTGTTATAAACTATTGGAAACTCATATAGAGTTGACCCAGTAGCACGGCGAAGACCTTACTGATATTAACACTTTTTTGGTCAATTTATCACAGAGACATACGGAGTTGAGATTTGCGGTGCTAAATGACAGACTGGTAGATGCAAAAAAATTGAAGATAAGATATCAAAGGTAGTGGACATTCTTTCTACAGAGAGCTACAGGTTTGGTTAGGACAATACAGAGTTCAAGGGCCACATAGAGGTGGTAACTCCAGACTAGTTTGATGAGCAGAAAGGTGTCAAGAGGGACTACTACTCTGTTGGGTACTACATGCAAGAGATGGGAAACAAAATCAATATTGTCTACCCTGCTGATGTGATGAAGATGCTCAACGAAGAGAATGATGCCCCTTTAACATCTGCCCCTATTAGCAGAGAGATGGTACCTACCTCTAACTTATCAGAACAGATCCTTGTTCTGGGTGCCGATGAGGGTCAGCTCATTCTCGATGCCTCAGCGGACATGGAACCAGATGTGGTTCTTTTGTCAAGTGACGAGTTTGGATCTAACATTCTCTTTTCCGCCAAGCAAAGCGACCGCAGTAGTGCCCCTTCCCCCATAGGAGGTAATTAGAGGCTCTGGTCCTTTTACATTTGTAAAATGTAGTATACAGTTATGAAGTACTGGCTCTTGCTATAATAGGGACTGACTAATAAATATTATTTATGTTGCTTATATTTTCTTCGCCTTTCTTTCCCTTTAGCATGTTTGGTGAGAGTTGGATATCATATATAATGTTATTCCTTTGTCGGTGGTGCATCTGACCTCTGGGTTTGGCCTAATCGTATATTTAGAATTACTAGTGAATCCCCTTCGAGCTATGATTGACAAGACTAACTCCAAGAATTAGGATTTGAGGTTTAGCTCGTCTAGTATAATTATTCTCGTGGCTTCTTTTAACAAAATTTGATCCTTGTGTTTGGTTGGACTTTTCTGTCCCTAAGTGGAATTGTGCCAAGGATCAGCTCTAAGGGTTGGTCAACTCCTGCCCAGACTCGTCATTATTAAAGAACCCAAGCTCAGCTTTTATCAGGAGCAAATAGGGTATTACCATTCTAATATGTCCCTGCGAGTTCGTCCCAAACCTTGTCCCGAGAAGTAAGGTCATCTGGGTTCAAATGCTCACCACTTACATATTCTCACTCACATATTCTGTAATTGATAATTAAGTATGAATGTCTCGATTTTCGTTATTGTGTTCAGACAACTACACATTTTCTCCTTTTTTTTTGTACATATTACTCTACATAATCTACTTAGATCTATCTCTACTAGATAGACTCGAAGGGTCTACTTCCAACGGGTAGATTCTAGCTATGCTATTGATTCTGTCCTTACCAATTTTTCAACGAATCACTGAGGGGCCTCGCGCTGATGAAAACCTCTATCACACAGCTCTTCCCATTTTATAGGGTACTTACTGGCGAGAATTTTATCACTTAGTTCTTCCCTATCATGTAAATAGTTGTGTAGCTGGCAAGTGTTTATTGCACAACTCGTTTCCCTTAGTAAGTATTCTCAGGTCATTGTCAAGCTTTTTATTGCACAACGTAGCACCTATAATACAGTTTTATACATGTAGGTCGGGTCACTGGCAAGCTTTATTGCATAGTTTATTCCCTCTTGTAGTATTCTCGGGTCATTGGCAAGCATCTTATTGTACAATGTGGCACTCATAGTACGATTTTTAATTCACAAGTATATCTTAGTGGATTCAATACATAAAAATTAGACCCTTGTAAATATCAATTTAATTGGTAAATCAATCTGGCAAACATTTTGATCTGTGCTGAAATTGAATCCTTTATTCAATGACAGAAGTAATTACATAGGACTTACACATAATATTTCTTCAAATTATGGGCATTCCATGTGTTAGGTAAGTTCTTCCTAGTCTTGAGTTCTTTCAGAATGTATGCGCCATTATTTAGCACCTTGATCACTTCGTAGGGTCTGACCCAATTAGAATCCATCTTCGAAGAGTTTCCCATTCCGGCCTTTAAAACCCAATCTTTAGTGTTAAACTGACGAACATTGGCCTTCTTTATATAATAGGATTTAGCCAGTTGGTGGTAGGAGGTTAGATGGATTACAGTCACGTCCCTAGTTTTCTCAAAGAGATCTGTGTTGCGGCTTAGCTGCACTCGTTTAATGAGACATATTTAATCACTTTTGATGTTTGGTGGGCCCACATTATAGCTGGCAGCTCTTCTAACCACTTTCCTTTAACCTCCTATAAGTTTTTCTTGACATTACTGAAGATGGTCTTGTTTGTTGCTTCTGCTTGGCCTTTCCTTTGGGGGTAATTTACGGATAAAAAGCTAAGCCTGATATCGTACAAGTCACATAGCCCTTTGAGTTTGGTATTCTAGAATTGAGTGCTATGGTCAGTGTGTATCTCCTTCGGTTACCAGTAGATTATGTTTTTCGAGATAAAATTAATTGTATCTACCTTGTTGACAGTGGTGTAGGTTTTAGCTTCTACCTATTTGGTGAAATAATCAGTGGCTAGTAGGATATATCTCTTACCTCCAGGGCTTCTAGGGAGCTCCCTAACGATATCCAAACCCCACTTAGTGAAAGGCTAAGAGGTTATGTTCGAATAGAGTTCTCCCATAGGTTGGTATATTAAGGGGGCAAACCTTTGACATTTATAACATTTCTTGACAAATTACACTGCCCCGGTCATCATATATAGCCAGAAGTATCCAACTGTCAGGGTCTTGTGGGCGAGACTCCTCTTACCAGAGTAGTTGCTATACACTCCTTCATGGATCTCCTCCATCAACTTTTTCACCTTTACCGGGTCTATGCACCTCAGCATTAGTCCTATCGTCGATCTTCTGTACAGTTGGCTCTTTATCATCGAGTACTGGGCAGCCTTCAATCTGACCGACCTTGCTTTTATGGGATCTTCGAGCAGCTTTCCCGCCGTTAGGTATTGGGCAATTGGTATCATCTAGTACCCAACCTCAGAATCGGCCATGAATACATGGTATGCGGGGTGCTCTAGGGGGTCATGAATACATCTTCTAGTAGCACCTCCGTATGTTCGACTATTCCCCTAAGTGATGCGCTTTTAGCCAGCTCATCAGCCTTTTGGTTCATCTCCCTAGGTATCTGCTTGATATCAAATTTGATAAAGTGAGCTTTTGCCCCCATTAATTTCGAGAAGTACCTATGCAACCTTGGCTCTTTTATTTCGGAGTTTTCCTTCACCTGACCCACGATAAACTATAAGTCAACTTTCACCATAACATTCTCCACCCCAGAGTGTATGCCCTGTTCTAGACCTTACAACAACGTTTTTTACTCTGCCTCATTGTTGGTTGCTTGGAACCCAAGCCTCGAGGCTTTTTCTATCCTAAGCCTTATGGGGGTCTACAAGACTATCTCGATGCGAGACCCTGAGGTGTTTGTGGATCCGTTAGTATAGAGGGTCCAGGTTGAGTTACTTGAAGCCGGTGTTGTCTGTAGTGGGTTTTGTAGTTCATCGAAGGATTTGATCTCTACTAGGAAGTCCTCCATGACCTGTCCCTTCTTAGCTATTCGAGGTTGGTATTCGATGTCGTATATCCCTAACTTAATGGCCTATTTTATCAGATGCCCTGATAAATCTGGTTTCGCCAAATTCTTCCGGATAGGGAAATCAGTGTATTGTCTTAACCTCTTCTTTACATTGGCCAGAGCTCGAACCAGTTTTTCGACTGTACTGTACCGTGTATCTGCATCTAGGAGCATGTGGCTTGCTTAAAATACCAACTTCTATTTGCCATCTTCCTCGATGAACTATACAGTGCTGATAGCCCCTTCGGACACTGCTAAATAAGTATACAGACGATGTCCCTCTACTGAGGAAGCTAGGATAGGCAGATGACTTAAATATTCTTTGAGTTCTATTAGTGCCTTGTCCTGTTCCTCCCCCCACACGATTGAGGAGAATTTTTTAAGCATTGGAAGAAAGGCCGACATCGGTCGGATATTTTCGAGACAAATTAACTGAGTGGTGCTATCTTTCCCATTAGGCACTAAACTTCTCTAATAGTTGAGAGTCTTTGTATATCCACAATCGAGGATAATTGGGTCGGGTTCACCTTGCTGCCTCTTTTGCTTACGATGTGCCCTAGAATTTGACCGGAAGATACCTCGAAGGCGCACTTCTTAGATTTCAGACGGATTGGTAGTGCCTCAAAGAAGATTGAATATAGTCCCAAAAGAACTGGCAGTATTTATTCTTGTTCTTCATATGGTCTAGAACACCGGACTTGGGAATGTCTTTAAAAATGCCTTTATCTTTGTTTTAGAGAAAAATTATGTCATTGGTCATATTGAGTTCAAACTTGGGCAGAGGATCCTTAAACGTTTTTTTTCCTTTTGTTGCCTTTTTGATTGGCTTGGCCTGGGATTGTCTGCTTCGGAGTTGGCTCTTGGGTTTGTGTGGGCTTCCTTAATCCTTGTATGGTCGGAGTCTACACTGTTGTTGTTGTTATCATTTGGAAGCTTTGGGTGCTTTTTGGTGGATTTCTAGCAGCTTAAAGACTCCCTCCAACTTTGCCAAGACATTGGATATGTCGTACTTCATATTCAAGATCATATTATCTAATAGCGTCAAACCTAGCTCCAGGCCTCTGACAAAAGAGCTCGCAACTTAGATTGAATCAGTATCATGTATTTGAGACATCATATCCAAGAAACGAGACAAGTACTCCCTCGGGGATTTGCTTGTGGATTGCTCCAACCGGTCAAGGTCCCACATAGTCTTTTGCTGCCTCCTGGAATTCACATACTGTTTCAGGAACAGTTTGCAAAAATCTTCGAATTAATTTATCGATCTCTCTGGGAGCTACCTAAACCACGATAGGGTGGGTCCTGCTAGGGTAGTAGAGAAAACCTTGCACATCACGACCTCATTTTTGGTCTCTAAGGCCATCTTTTGCTGAAATTGGTAGATGTGGTCGATGGGGTCAATCTTCCCTTCGAATAGCTTGAGTATTGGGGCCATGAAATCCTTCAGCTTGGGTTCTAGTTGAATTCAATTGGTAAAAGTTGTTCGATTGATCCTGTATACGGCCTATTCTACTAGGTCGGCGGGGGTCTGACCGTGGTAGGCCCTGAATCTCTTACTCAGTTCTACCATTATTTTTTGCTTTAAGTCATGAGGTGCACTCTTGAGTTCTTTTGATGTCATCCGTCCGTTGACGCCTCTACTAGGGGGGCCTGCTTGACTCTGTTGCTCTCATTGCATCTGCGATCTAGAAGATGTAGGGATTACCCCCCCTTGCTGGGGTGTATTGCTCTCCGACTTCTTGCTGGACCTCTTTGTCGAAGTTTTCTCTCTGCTCACTTTTAGCTTTGAGCTAATAATCCTTCGAGACAGACACTATCCCTGCGGACCTCCGCAACTTCGTTTCTCAAGCCTAAGACAACCTCGTGAGCCATTTCCATCTTCTTATTTACTTATGCCAAAGTGGCGAGCATCTAGTCTAGCTTTTGTTCTATACTGGGTTGCACCTCCTGAGACTTTTCTTCTACCTCAAGTCGCATGCTTCTTGTCGTCATTCTCGAGGATACCATCTAATGTCGTATGACTTTTTTGTTTGAGGAGAGCATCGTCGTGAAAGTTTTAACTTCCTCTCTTTTCTCTTTTTCTCTTGCGCTTTCCAATAGATGGCACTAAACTATTAGTGTCTTCACTTCTCTAGTCACTCATACCTTTGGTCTGGGATGGAGAGGTGGAGATGGCCACCTGTAAAATTCTCCGATACTTGAGTCAGATATCTCCTATTGGAACTGATTGACAAAGTGAAGTAGTTCTATATTTCTTATTGGGGAGGTGTACGATATTTATACCCTAGGGATTAGGAACTCAATAGCTCCTAATCTCGGGATCAAATATCTTTTTTTATCATGACTTGCACCAGAAATCACAGGCAATGGTTATCATAATTTCTCCTGTGTTGAAGTGACTTGTTTTTGGCAGCCTCCTTTGGTATGAGTTGGGCAGGGATGAGATTGAGATAGTTAGCCATTCTATCAGGCTGATTTGCCCGATGCACGCACCTTCTAAAGGATTATATTAAATGTTCTGTCTGGATCTAGAGCTTAGTGCTACTTATGAAGGCTATTTGGCAGAAGACCCTCGAGGTTTCTAACCATTCAAACTATAGGAGAAAGTCTGGGATCAGCTGAACTTACTCAGGGTCTACACAATATGGGCCTGAGGTGAGGACTACCTTTACCTACGTCAATCAACGAGCCGTCGAGTTTCATGTGCACTCCACGTGACACTCAAGTAGTGCTCCAGGACACATCTCGAGCGATTGTTCTTTACCAACTGTCTGATCATTCTATAGTCCACATGGTATACGATACAAAAGTAAGGCCCCGCAGAGATCAAGATCTCTTATCTTTATTATCTAAAGTGGAGCAATCAGCAGTCTATGTTTTTTTTTTCCTAGTAAAAACAAGTAGCCGTAGAGTAGGAATACTATGGAGTGAGTCTTAAGTGTATAAAAGAACACTTTTCAACCCTAGGAAACAAACTAAGCAATACATCCTTCAATAGTCCATCACGTGGTAAACACCTGACCTAATTTTGTTAAAAAAGTAATGATGGTTGAGGTTTGGAGTATCTCTATAATAAAGATAAAATTCGGAGGCTATTATTATGTAAATTAGAAATTCATGGGACAAAATGGTACAAAGGTAATAGTTTGAGGGGACATTATTGTAATTAAACCTTTCTTTACAAATGTTGAAGCTACTATTTTAATATGTGTATGTCAAGTAGTATAGAACTAAACATTTAGAGTAACACTTGTTGTCAGTATCGCATAATATTTTAATTTATTATCATGTGATTATAATTAATAGATTGGATCTCATAAAATTTTACCCGATATATATATTGATTCGGGTTGAGCGAGGCCCTTTGTATTACTTAAACATGGTAGTTACCTAAAAAAAAAAAAATTAAAATAAACGGCTATATAAGATAAAATAGTAATGAATGAATCATTGTAAGGAACGTTTTTATCAATTTATACCTAGAGATTAAATATTTGCATAGACTTTAAATAGCGATGTATAATTTTGCATAAGCTAAAAAGATATGACTACAATTCCAAAAAGGCCAAAGTTTAGGATTTTTTTCTCAATAACTATCACCACGTATTAGATAACTAGTATTTCTAACGTAGGTGATACCAATCATATGCTCAAAAACAAACAAAAAAATAATTAATTTTTCTGATACATGTGATTTCAGCCATTTAATCAGAATATAAAATTAACATTTTTTTAAAAGCCCACCGAGACTAACTTAGTAGAGGTGGGGTGCAGTGGGGATTGGGTACTAATATTAAGAGACCCATTAGATAGTAGGAAATTAAGGGGATTGAAAAAAACTCTATTTTCTTACATTTGCATAAACTCTATAAATTAGTAAATTTTCGAGGAAGAAATTTGGAGATTTTTTGGATTGTTTATCCATTAAATATTGTTTACTTAGCAGAGTATTTTAAACACAATCATATTTCTATCCTCATAACTTGCATAGTTTTAATTGTTCTATATTAATTAGGGGAAAGTAACACTATATTTATAAAAATTTGAGTGTGTATTAAGAGTGACAATATAGATCATGACATGATAACACAATTTAAAACTCGTACAATTAACTGAATTTGTTTGACAAAAATTTGACACGATTGAGTAATTTTTTAATAAATTATATTAAATAATTTTTTTCAAAAAAATATTTTTTCATGAATTTTTTGTAAGTAAAATAAAAAATATAAAGATAACGAACTAATTTTTCTTATTATAATAAAACTTAATTAAAAAAATTAAAAAAATTAATAATTATCTTATTTATATATATTTTGACTCGTTAATCTGTACGTCATTTTTATTAAATAAATAACATATAAATTAATTAATTAACGACCCAATTTAAATTAAAAAGGATACCGTACAAATTGCCATCCTTGCGTGATGTGAATATAAAATTTCAAACGCGAGGACAACTTTTGGCAAAATTTAGGGGCCATAGGTATTTTGTGTTTATCTTTATATCTAATAGCTGTCCCCTGTCATCGTAGGACTATGAACTAGGAAAGAGAAAACGTTTCTACAGTTCGGTACTGCAAAAATGCAAACCCATTTGGAGGATTCTCTTCGTCTCCGTCTACACGATTTCAACAATGTCACTCCTATTGTTTTCTCCGAAACTCGATTATTCTTATGTTTCACTCCTTCAAACCTCTCTCTCTCTCTCTCTGACGCTGGAATCTTCAAATTTTCCAACCCAAAAAAAAAAAAAAAATTGAAATCCTCTACATTGTCGCTTAACGCAGCAAAGGCCATTTCATAAGTAAAAACAAAACAATAGTGCTTTGCTAGCTCAGAATGCCTGGCCGAGCACTACAAGGTAATGGGTAACTAACTCTATACCCATACCCTGCAGTTTACACATTCCATTGTTATCACCAAACAATATCTGATCATATGGGATACTTTTCTTTTCTTTTTTTTTTTTTTTTAATTATAGATATTTGATCAAACATACCATTTGGAGTGGTGCACAACAGAGTGGCTAGTCAAATCCACAACTGATAATCAATTGGTGAATGTTCTAAATTGATGCAACATCATGTTAGCACACTACTACATTAGTATATCAAGTGGTTTTTTTTTTTTTTTTGGATATGAATTTGAATAGATGGGTGAAAGCTTACTGTATATATGTCTTTGTGTTGTTGTTTCTTCCAATTGCATCTCTGTATCCTATGTCTGTATATATTCAACTGGTTTCAAACTTCCAACTAATAATTCTGTGATTTAACAATTCTTAAATGCAGTGATCTCTCCAGCACCCTTTGACCAGATGATGAGCCCTTCATCTCAGTCTATCCTCTTCTTTTTCCTTGGAGGGATAATCATGTTTATGATAATGCTTATTCTTGCATTAGTCTTTTGGAGAGTCATTAAACCAGCGGACTTGAAGAAGTTGGTAAAGCAAGCCCGCCCAGGTTGTGAAACTGTAAAGTTCTCTGACTAGTATGAACAATTCCTTGATATATCCTAAATGTCAACTAACGATGTTTTCAATCTCGTTTTGCAGCTAACACAGATTTCTTTAGTGGGAACCTTCGAACAATTAGTTTATTTGACTTCCAGACATTGAAGAGAGCAACCGAGAATTTTCATCCTGGTAATCTTCTTGGGAGAGGTGGATTTGGACCTGTGTTTCGGGTACTAATGCTGAATTTATTTCTGGATTGTTTTCTGTAAATTCCGGTACTATGTCTGTTTTTAAATCCGTTTTTAAAGGAAAAGCCTAAATCTTTTGACCCTGCATCTAAACCCCAAGTGTCCATATGTACTTTGGATAGAATGTTAATGTATATTACTCCCAATACCATAAGCTACAAGATTAGTACATCATTGGATCTTTGCTACGCCAAAATGGTTATCAATTTTGAAAAAAATTGTTTTCTTCTATCACTTTGATGATCTAGAGCTTGGTTGGCAAAGAAATCATGTTGAAGCTTAAGGTGCTCCAACCCAGGGCCTTTTGGTTTAAAAATAGGTACTCTTCTTGTGTTTTAGAGTGGCAGTATTTATTAATTCCTTAGTTTTTTGTTCAAGTTTCTAGAGTAGGAGAGTCAAATTGGTATAAGCTGTTAGATATTGGTCTTGATTGTGGGTCATTGAATTGGTCACAATTTGTACTTGTCTTTCATACATGTTAATGAACACTGAATTTTTGTTCATAAGAACAGACTCTTTGGGAGTATGACTCACTTATGCCAGTCCTTACTGCTTCTATATTTCACCAGGGAAAATTAGACGATGGGAGGCTAATTGCAGTTAAGAAATTGTCTCTGAACAAATCCCAACAAGGAGAAGCAGAATTTCTTGCAGAAGTGAGAATGATCACTAGCATTCAGCACAAAAATTTGGTTCGCCTTCTTGGATGTTGCTCAGATGGACCTCAAAGGCTACTAGTATATGAGTACTTGAAAAACAGGAGTTTGGATCTTATAATTTATGGTATTATTTGTTTCAGCTTCTCTCTTTTATGATGTATTTATTGATATAGAACTACTACAATTTTGCATATTTAGGTGTGTGGCAGAGGCTTTTAATTTTTTTTCTCGTACAATATGCGATATTTGAATGCGTATAAAAATACTTAAGACTAAAAGCAGAAGAGACCGTACATAATTATATATAAGCTGAAAGCAGTGGGTCATTGTAGTATGATTGTTACTTACATTTGTCATGCAACACAGGGAAAAATGATCATTTCCTCAACTGGAGCACAAGGTATCAAATAATTATAGGGGTTGCTCGAGGGTTGCAGTACTTACATCAGGATTCTCCCTTGCGAATTATTCACAGAGATATTAAAGCAAGCAACATTCTTCTTGATGACAAATTTCAACCAAGGATTGGAGATTTTGGGCTTGCTAGGTTCTTCCCTGAAGATGAAGCCTATCTTAGCACTACTTTTGCTGGAACTTTGTAAGTCCTTCACTCAGTACTATTCTATATAAGGGCTTTTATAGGTCACTGATTAGCTGGAACCTTTCTAAGAAAAGGTATATGATAATGCGTATTGAAATTAATATGTATTTGCTCCTCCTGTTATCATTGATAGACCTTCGAACTGGAAAAAGACAATTTCTCACTTCTAACGGCAAAAATTCATAATTTAACATTGTTCAGGTCAGTTCTATCATGCTATTACTTGGTTGCCAACAACGAAGCATACCATTATTGCCATCATTCTTCCTTCACCGCTGTTATTAGTAGTTACCTTTCATCAGTGAAAATTCCATGTTTCTAATTCTAGCCAACAAATTATAAAAAAAAAAAAAATTATATCTCACCATGGTTGTTCCCAGAATCGTTGCTAGGTACACCTTATTTATGTTACTCTGATTGGACAACATTCATAGTACTGAATAGTTACGACTATATGACATAAACATACATTGGTAGAATCAAGCTTATGCAAATTATCTCAATTTTTTTTGGCTTTGTGGGGTTGGAGATAATTATTGGGTTTCACAGCATGTCAGAATTGCTTATTTATTCTTGTTTGGTTTGATTTGTATTCATTGTTTTCTTGGAAAAGCTTTTTCTATCTTCAAGCTAAGTTATTGTTGATCCCACAAAATAAATACTAAAACTTGCCACTTAGTCATAGTGTTGACCCAACTAAAACTTTTAGAACACAAATGCAAATATATTATTGAGAAGGTCCTAAAGATTTAACTTAACTTTTTCTTTTCTTTTATTTTTGATAATCATTGTCTAATACTTACAAATTAGAACTCAATTACTTGGCCTTACTCTCAAATTACCATAATCCCTATATTTTCTTCTCTTATAACAGAATATTAACAATCCCTCTCATGTATCCGCACACCGTAGTATTGGAAATTAGATATGTGACTTACAAATACGAAATCAAAGAAATTGGTGAAATAGGATTCACCTGGATTTGAATGGAAGAACAGAATACATATCTGGCAACACCAAAAGAACAAAGGACAAACTCAATGCTATGTTTTGCCGCCGAATAAAACTTTGCAAGATATTCGTCATTTCTCTTCTTTTACTTGATGGTAAAGAGTCGAATAAAAAGTAACGAAAAATAGTCTTTTTTGCTTTTTGTTGCTGATTATGTTTTTATTACAGTAGAATTCACCAAGCCCACGAACCTCTTTGTCCCTTTCACTGGGTTGGGTGGATCCATAATTTGATTATGCACATCAAAAGTCGTAAAGGTCTTGAGGACTAAACCGACGTGCTGATAAATTTCGATTTAATGGGGGAAGAAAGCTATAAATAATGATGCGTAGCAGTTAGTTTTTCCTATTACAGGTTTCTTATTGATTTTAAAGTTACAAACTTAACTGTCTTTTCTACTTGTTCAGGGGTTATTCAGCACCTGAATATGCTATTCGAGGCGAATTGTCTGAGAAGGCAGATATCTATAGTTTTGGAGTTCTTGTGATTGAAATTATTAGCTGTAGGAGAAACACAGATCTGAATTTGCCATCAGAAATGCAATACCTCCCTGAATATGTAAGCAGTTTATCTTAGATAGAACAACTTATTATGTAGTGCTAACTTATTTCCTTTGCATTGTTTGAGATTGCAAGTTGATTAATTCACTTTTCATTCTAGGCGTGGAAGCTATATGAGAAGTCGAAGGTGCTTGATCTCATAGATCCAAGAATGAGAGAAGATGGATTTTTGGAGAAGGATGTTTTGCAAGCAATACATGTAGCCTTCTTATGTCTTCAACCTGATCCAGATCTTAGACCACCAATGTCACATATTGTGACCATGTTGACATGCAGTGCAGATATGTTTGGAACACCTGTGAAACCGGCCTTCTTAGACCGGAAGCGCAACAGGGATGAGAACCCTTCTTGTGATACTATTTCTGAGCCTTTTCCTTCTCCCCTTCAGAGTGATTCCTCCTCGTTACCAAAACAACCAAACTAGATCACGATTGTATAATGTTTTACTTCGTATTATCATTTTTGGAAAAGGTTTGTTTGGTTTGATTGTTTCCTCTATATTTTACAGGAAAAAATACGTTTAGAAAAAGATTTATAGGTGGCGAATTGCTTGGTGGTTGCAGCGCAAGATCTTATAGTACAAGGGAAGGTTTTAAGTTTGAGTCTTCTAAGAGTCTGCATAATGTTTACGACAGCTGAATGATGTGTCAACTTCCTTAGCCTTTATTTCTTCTACCATAATTGTTTCTATGCTTATTCTTCAATCTGCTTAATATGGTTAATTAATTCCTAAATTCCTTTCAAAAAAAAAAAATCCTAAATTAATAAGCACCTACTGATGGATTAGAACCTCAATTGTGTTGTTGTTGCTGTTGGTTTTTTTTTTTTTTTTTTTTTTTTTTTTTTTTTCTTGAGGCCAATTTTTTTCTTTTTTTTTTTTTTATTTTATTATCATTGGTTTTTTTTTTTCTTTTTTATTTTTTGTTCTTTTATTTTTTTTTTATTTTTAATTTTTTTCCTTCTTGAGGCCAATGTTGATCTTTGGATTACATATATATTATTATCATTGGTTTTTTTTTTTCTCTTTTATTCTTTTTTGATAATGTATACTTAGTACTTTACTGCCATTTTCTGAATTATATTTTTGTCATTTATCATTTCTCAGTTAGAAAACTTAAGAAAAAATTAATTAATTAATCCTTGAATAATGTTTAGATCTTTTAGTGCAAGCCTTCCAAAACTCATGTAGTTGAGAGGATGAAAAAACAAGTAAAAAGTTGTTTCGAGGCGTACAGGCGTAGGCAGGTTTTTCGTTTTTGTTTTATTCAAAAAGTTGTTTGACTTTTTCTTTACAATCGGTCAATCGCTTTTGACTATAAATCATATGAATTTGGGACCACAAACAAAAAGGTGAGGGAGAGGTATTATCCTGTTAAACTGTTCATAAGTACTATATTTGGGATTGAATTTTAGTTGATGGGATGAATACAAAGGTAATAGAAATTGCTATGAACTAGAATTGAAATTAGAATATGAATAATATTTAGTTGTTTGGTTAATTTAGTAGAGTTAAATAAAATAAATATTATATTAATTGAAATATTTTTATTTTTAGATTTTCTTAAAAGAGTGATATAAAAAAGTGTAAAACTATAATTATATATCTTTTTTTTTTTTTTATGAAATAGCAATTTTACTAAATAGTAAAATTTTGATTTCATAGAAATTATTATTCATTTGTTTAAATGTCAAACTAAACAACAAAATGAGAATAACAATTCCAATTCAAAAGTGATTTCACCGTACTAAATATGCCATTAGCTTATTCTCTATGATTCGAGAATTTATTCACCTGATTTATATAACCAGTTGTTAAAACTATATAATTTTGTTTTGCTAAAATATGTAAGGCACCCCAATTAGAACCATAATGATTTGACAGATTGGACAATGGCAAACGAATTATACTATTGCAGCAAATAATTAGATTCAAATTTTGAAGCGCAATAATAGCCAAATGATACATACTGCTCTTTGCTGGGGTTTTGTTGAATTGAACTTTCCATACACGAGTCCCAATTATATATCCTTGATCTCCCTCCTGTTAACTTTAAATTTTCCTCTGTGCTATGTCCCCATTACCCCACCTGCCTTGAATTAAATGCTGCTCTATTTAATATGTTACATCTTACAAGACTGAAGTATATAACTTCTCTAAGAAAAGTAGCTTTAAATGACAAAAACCAAAATGGAAGTGTATATTTCACAATTTAGTTAAAAAAAATCACAAATTCAACGAAGGCTGGCGGCCACAGGCTTACGAATAAATTCTAGCGCTTTTTAGAATAGAGAAATTAATTTTCTGCTGACAGAAACTAAAAAGCATTTCCTATATCAGGTAATTCTAATTCGTATCCAACTATTGTTGGTAAAAAAGATGTACTTCTTTTTTCCCCCACCGAATTAAGATATGAACCAAAGGGCAGCAAGGATCGACCTGTATGAAGATGCAAACAGTTACGAGCATAAAGATATAGAAGGTTTAATTATTTCATAAGAAAAAAAAAAAAAAACCTATGCGGATTACAGAAAACACAACAAAGTTTCAAAATCAAGCGAATTAAGTTAATTCCATCGAACAGAAAAGAAAATACAAAGTAGAAAACTTTAGAAGAAATTCATGGATTAATTAATTCATTAATTTCACGTGGTCACAAGTATAGAGGTTTAATTTTTCCAAGAAAAAAAAATGGTATAGAGGTTTAATGTTTGAATTTCACCCACTCCATCAGCCGAGGTCAGAAGTGAAAAAAAAAAAAAAAAGAAATTACATTAATTCCACTAGAAATGTATCAAAATTAAGGAGAGCTAGAGGGAAAGTCTTTAATTTTCTTTATTCTCAAACACACATAAAAAAAATAAAATAAAAGAAGATACTCAAAATTCAGAATTGAGAATTACCTGATAATTACTATGAGGCTTGTAAATCTTAGCTGCTGAGCTCTGTACCTATCTGTTGTGTAAGGGATTAGAACCAGTTGGAACAACCCTTTTGTCTTCTGAGGAAGAAGTATTACTAGTAATACTAGTATTAGTGTTCTTTGTATTAGAGTTAGAGAAATAATAGTGGCAAAAATGTAGTACTCTTTCGGTGTTGGATCTCCTACAATGGCTGACCCGAGCTTGTAAATTAGCTGTCGTTTCGTTTGATGAGCGCCTTCTGGTTCCATTATTGTCGATGATGAAATAACCCCTAGTATTAGTTAGCAAACTCAATCTTCTTACTGCATCCGACGACCCAATGGAATTAGCCATAAACAAAAGACACATAACAAATATAAGCTCACTTAATAATCTCGTCATAATGATCGTGAAATTATTATAATGAGAACCAATTTGTTTGAATAATTACTCGAGTAACACAGAAAAGAACAAGGACAAATAAGCAAGACCCACAAAAGGAATTGGATATATATGCATCGTTATGTATCCTGTAGCATGTAAAAGCGACTTCTGAGAGGACTATAGAGAGAGAAGAAAAGAACTGTTGTAGATGGAAAAAATATAATTGAGAGAAAAAAGAAAAGATGAGCATAATTGGGTGGTTATAGGTAGGGACGTGGACATTTAATATTAGTATTATATATCGTATCTCGCATGTAGTAAAAATAGTTTGATACGTCCACATCGATCTTCATTGATCAGAATCTCTTCCAAACCTCATTAAATGCTTTCAAAAATTCATTATAATGATAAAACTGGCTAATTAGACAGATCATGTGTAACTTTATTAAACCAGTAAAACAATTATGGCAAAGATAAATGTTTACCTTAACATTCTTTTGCCTAGCTACTTAGCTGAATGTGTGTCTTGCTGGTTTCAACCCTATAGTATTAGTACCATGACGAATACGATCTTCTAGGTTTTAGATGTAGCTCCTTTTGGGATTGGCTCGTTACATAATTCAGAACACATGATGCATATATATGCAATTTATCATGATATGATGTATTACACAATTACGTATAAAATTGTGTGATAGGACTAGTGATCTGAATGGGAATTATATATCTTACTCTAATTTTATACATATATATGGCACAGCTATAATACCTTACTCATAGAATGAGTACTAGTGCCCAAAACAAATTAAAATGTTATATGCTTTAACCAGAATGTTAAATATTTAGGTAAAATAATTACAGAAGTAAAAGGCAAATTTTAGGAAGCGAAAAGCATTTCTCAAAGAGTGTGAGTATGCACTAAATTACGTGTCTCTCTGCTTTCTACTTAGGGCATCAATACCTAAATTTGCACTAGTGGGAGAATAGATTATAGATTGATCTTATGTGTATAAGTTTATTTCTGAGTTATATATATACACGTATAATTTGTTCATGAATATCGACAATGAGCTCTCTCCACGTGGTCTTCTTGGCTCTAGCCTCTAGGATCGCTAGGTAGCCAGAAGGAAGTTAATGCATTAGTAAAAAGCCTGACAAGGAAGAAAATTTTCTGCATGCATGCGAAGATCGAAGTTGTTACATTTAAAGCGAAAGAAACATGGATGGTAATATAGAGTATATGTAGAGTGTTTTGACCAGACGACAAGATGGCTGTATTTGCCTTGAAAAGCACGTTTTTGATGCGAAAAGGGGCTGTGATTGAAGAATGATGAGGGAGTTTCACCAGCTGAGAGAGAAATAGGTAGAGAGATAGATAGAGACTAATTTCTCTTCCTACTGGCATATATTTATTATGTGCTGGAATGGGGACAAAGATACTGTTGAGGCTTTTATTAAAGCGCGCCTTAAATACCGTTACACACAAATATATACATATACATATTATATATACACAAGGTCACGCGACTCATGTTCCTTGTTGAATCTGTTTTAATTCAATTATATTTTTCTGAACAATTCCTGCCTGGGAGGAGGTATCCGATGCTAGGATGGCGATTCAACCTGGATACTTATTTATCCGCAGATTCCTGACCTTAATAGGGTAGATAACACCCGCTTATTCGGGTTTCCAGGTTAAGTACGGATATGCAATATAATACCTGTTATGGGTACAGATCCGGTTCGGGTACATACGTACTTGTCCCTGAATCTGACCCGATTGTATGTTTTCAGGTATTTTTATAAATATATTATCCCTATATGTATATGTAGATATATTAACTGAAATCACTCTAGTCCACTCTTTAAAGAAGCCCAACTAAGTAGAAAGCCCATTACAATTCATATATAAATTTACACTTCCTAATGGCCAAGTCCACCACCTACAGCACAAGTCACATTCATGAACGAGTGCGATATCCTAAATTTCATATGATACCTAATTTTTTACAAAATTAAATAGTTAATAATAATAATGTGATTCTACATTATTTAAATTAAAGTTATACGTACATTCATAGTTGAGCATAATTTTATTTTATTTTTTTAAAGAAAAGCCAATAATAATCATAATTGCATATCATTTTATATTAGTACCCACATAAATATGATTTTTAGTACTTGTCTTATCAATTTATTTTGGTTATTGATATTTAATTACTAAGTAATTTTGCAGTGAAATGTTCGAAGCGCACTCATTGGTACAAGTTGGATGTGTATTAAATTTGTGAAAGTTATTTTATATATTCTCGTAATACTATGAATTAATATTAATTCATTTTATATCAGCAAGTATAAATTGGAATATACTCTCAGATATAAGTCATTTAATATTTGTAGATATGCTATTTTACATGGTGATTATCTTTTTAGGTATTTTTTACTTTAAAAAAATTAAAATTTTTATCCTCAGTTTATTGAATAGATTTAGTGATTGTAATTCGTATATGTGATTATCTTTATTTAATGTATATCTAGTTACTTTTTAATAATGTTTTATATGCATTTGATACAATGAGATTGTTAGTTCTAGATTATAGTTTTTTTTAAAAAAAAAAACAGAGAGAATTATATTTATAATTAAAAATAGAGCTGCCGATTTAGATATGTTGGTAACTTGGTGTTTAGTATTAAATCCAGTCCTTCACTTTGGTTTTAGCACTTTTTCCTACTATCTCCCTCAAGAAATAATATTTATTATCACTATTGCTTTATTTATTTAATTATTTTTTTCTTCATTAAAGCTCCTCATATCATAGTAGCTTGCCATCTTTATGTCATTTAAGGAAAAGCATGGTTAAACTGTTAATCCTTCCACCTATTTGAGATGTAATTTCTATTAATTATTAGAACTTAGTAGTTGTTTGATAGCATATATATATATATATATATTATAAAGTAATTTTAGAGCTTGAATTTATAGAAAGTTCTTATACTGTACCTAATTAATTGTCCTGATTATATTTATATTCTTTTTAGGAGCTTTTATTGATCCTCCCACCTCTAATTTTATTTTTATTTTCTGTTTGTGGGCTAGTAGTTGGGTCAGTTAATATTTTGCCTCTATTTTTGGTTTTCTTTAATAAAAGTTTACTTTAGAAATATAAGGCAATAGATGAGAAGAATATTTTTGAAGTTTTGATTTGATTGTTTTATTTATTTAACATGGTTTTCATGTAAATCTATTCTATAATTTTTGTAAAAAAAAAGTAGGTTCAGATAAAACTTGGTGATATTAATATTAGTATTGGTTCAATTGCTTAATATATTTACACATACGTACATACATGTATTATTCTTTTGTGTAGTGCCGATGGTGGAAATAATTAGTCTGAGTACAAATTTTGTAACTACTTACACATACTCATATAGGCATAATACTCAAAGTTTTTTTTTTTTAATGTTTATATGATGTAGCTTAGATTTTAAACAAGTCCTATATTTGAATATAATGTGCATTTTTCTACATTCTTATTTTTGCAAACCATTAAAGTTTATTGCTATTTAGAGGGTTTAATTTTTATTAGTAAATTTATATATTATGTCTGTCACGACCCAAAACCCGGGCTAGTGGCAAAAGGAGAATTTCACTTGGTGGGAAATTCCTTAATTTATTTGAAAAGTGTTAAAAGTTTTAGTTTTTATAAAATCAGTCCATTTAAATAAAAACATTTGGAATTCCATCCCGTGAACCACTCCCACAGTTCGTATACACCACTAAACCTAGATTGAATGATCACCTAAAAACATGAAATTAATTTTAAAACCCATCATCATCATCATCCACCACAGATATCCAATAACAGGAAGGCATGCATAAGTTTACAGACAATTTGAAAGCAGTAGTCATGGTTCAATGCTAACACAAAAATCCAAATAGTCCAAAGACTATGATCCCAAACTTCTAGCATTACCAAGAGGCGAACTGCAATCAGGATGGCTTCTTAGTCCTCTTGATCACCAGGATCGCACCGAGCACCACCTGAGGAGGAAGGTAAAAGGGGGGGTGAGCATACAATGCCCAGTAGGAAGATAGTTACCTCGGGAAAACCTTTCAGTGATGGGAATCTCCTGCATGGTTAGTTTAAATCCGAAACATACACACACACATAGATATACATAATCTCAACAGGAAGCC
>JXTB01000659.1:97481-145014 GCA_002914805.1 Parasponia andersonii
CAATCTGGTCCCCCAAAATTTGCAATTTAGTCCACCCGAACAAAACTTTTGCAAATTAGTCCCCACAATATTTTATCCGGAAAATTAGTAAAATGCCCAAATTACCCTCGAAAATTCCGGGTTTTTACAATGTCATTCGATTGACTTTGTTCTTTGTCATATACTGTATTTTATTTATTTTTTATTTTTTTCAACCGCTTGTTATGTGACGTAAATTTATGTGTAAATAGAAGGAATGTTTCTTCTAAATGGGTGATCAGTATGCCTAAAACTTATTAGAATTAAAATATGCTTGCATCTTCATTTCTTTCTAAAATTTGCTCGTTACTTTATTATTTTTTTTAGTTGAAACCATATAAGAATTTGATGTATCTCTAAGAAAATTGCCTTTAAAAGAAATGGTTCATACATCATCACATACATATTAATATCATTTGGAAATTAATAGGGGCACGCCAATTATACTAAGAGCGAAGAGATTTCACACAAAAACACAAAAAAACTCGAAATCGAGGCAAGTAACGTCACAGCTGCAATGTAAGAAATTCTCTATTTCCGTTAATTTATGGAATCTATGGATATGTGTACATATGTATCTGTCATTTTATTTTGCACAAGTGGTGTATTTATATTGCCTGACAAGTATTGGTGAATAAGGTATGACAGGGCAGTACCAAAATATGTGATATAGTTCCTTCAAAAACATTCTATTCCTTTTTAGGACACTATAGTTCCTTTAGGAATACTTTGACAACGGTATAAGGTAGACCTCTACTGTACACAGAGGTGATTTTCTGGGGTTTGAGACCTCCATATAATTCATAATATGTTATATATTTTCTGAGTAGTTTAGTATACAATTCATGGTCTTGTCAGGTAATATAATATACACAGGGATCCCAACCATATGAGTTTGTTCTCTGTTATATGCACTCTACATCTACATACATCATTTACTAAGTTTCACACTCATAATTATTCTTACGTTGTTGAGGGTATTGGTGACATATGAGTTTTGAGAAGGAGCGCCAACTTTCTGACTACGACTTGTGTATATGACCATTTTGATGCTGTAGTTTTCTGATAAAGGATTTTACATCTATTTTTAGTGTGTATATATTACGAATATTTGTACGAGTGGTCCACTTTGTCAGTATGTTTATATGTATATGTTACACTACATAAACTTATCAATGGAGATTTTATTTATGTTTCTAGAAAGCTGTAAAAAGTTTTAATTTTTCATTATTTTGTTAGTTTCAAGTTGAGTAGTATCTCTTGATCTCATTAATTATTTATACAAATATCCTTACGTACGTGTGTTAGAATTGGAGGAGGTTACAGTTGATATCAGAGCTTGTGTTTTAAAATTATTCTGAAAACTGCTTATATACACACATCAGGAAGGAAAAAAAACCCAGCTCCTCTATAAGTGTAGATCATATATTTGATATCTATCATTGTTTTATAATTGCATACCATATTTGTTAATGATTATTATTGGCTATAATTAGAGCAATGGATTCTGCGTGTTAGGATATCAATATAGTGACTACTAGGGGTTAAGATAATATCGATAAAGGTGCATTTTCTTCACAGGGTGGTAATCAGGTTGAACAGTTAACTTCTTTGATACAAAATATATTAGAGTAGCGTATGAGACAAGAAAATAAACCTAACTCTCCACCATCACCATAGTAGAGACAGAATACTAGCGAGAGTGCTGGAGAGAGATTCAAGAAACTCTAATCTCCAACCTTTAATGGTGGGGTTGATCTGATTCAAGCAGAGTAATGGATTATGACCACTAAGCATATGCTGACTTACACCAAGGTTCCTAATACAGACAGGGTTCTTTGTGCTAGTTTCATGCTGAGATATTATACTGAATACTGGTGGGATACTATGAGTACTATTAATGATGTCATTACTAAGACCTGGGAGAGGTTTAGAGAGTTATTTTATGGGAAGTACTTTACAGATGCTATGAGAGCTAGTAGGAGGGTAGAGTTTGCCAATCTAAATTAGGGAGAGACGTCTATTATAGAATACATCTGTAAGTTTGATTAGTTATCACGATATGTACCTCACATAGTTGCCACCAATAAGCTCAAGGTAGATCAATTTATACAAGATTTGAGGAAGACTATTGTTAGAGATTTGAAATCAGGTGGAATTCGAGGTATACCATTTGCTCATATTATAGATAGAGCACTGGATATTGAGCAAGTAGAGAAAGAAGTTTTGGATAAGGAAAAAAATGAGGGGAAAAAGATAGGCTCGAGGGATGCAAAGGGGTTTCAGACCTAGTTTTCAGGGATATAGAGGATGACAGATTCAAATTTAATGTCCTCAGTATATGAAAAGGAAGGGAGCTCCAACTCAACAGACCCAACCTAATCAAGGTCAGCATCCCAGGACTAACCAGCCACCTTGCCCATCATGTAGGAAGAATCATTCTGGAGAGTGTCGTAAGGGTGCATGGTTATACTACAAATATGGTAAAAGTGGTCCTTTTATTAAGAATTACCCTGAGGTAAAAAATGATCAGAAAAAGCCTGGTGAAAAGTTGTATACTATGGCTAAGACAGATGTTAGAGACAAGACTAAGGCATGCCCATTTGTTATCATAGGTGAGATACTTATTTTTAGCATCATAGCTCATGAATTAATAGATTCATGATCCCCATATTCACATACATCATTTACATTTGTGAGAAGATTGGGTCATCCTGTAGATTATATGAGTACTCCATTTGGCACTATACTTCCTTTTAGAGAAGTTATATATTCAGACAAAATTTTGAGAGCTTATCCTATTATAGTGAATGATAAAGAATTAATTGTGGACTTAATTGTGCTTGATATGAATAATTACAAGATTATTTTTGGTATGGATTAGCTATTAAAGTATTGTGCTAAGATTGATGATAGAAAAATGGTTGTAAAATTTTATCCTCCAGATGCTGATCAATTCATACTCGTGGACACTTAAAGTAAAGCAAAGTTTCCTTTGATATCAGTTATGAAAGCCTAACAATTATTAGAAAAAGGTTATGTAAGATATTTGGCCAATATTGTTGATACATTGGCTGAGTAGAAATTGAGACCAGAAGATGTGTTGGTTGTGCAAGACTTCCTGGATATGTTTAAAGAGGATTTGCCAAGTTTGCTACCTATAAGAAAAATTGACCTTGCTATTGATTTGGTATCAGGTATTGCACCCATCTCTAAGATACCTTATAGTGTAGTGCTAGTAGAGTTGAAGGAGTTAAAGACTCGATTACAAGAATTGTTAGACAAAAGATTTGTACGTCCTAGTTTTTCAACATGCGGTACACCAGTCTTATTTGTGAAAAAGAAAGATGGAACTATGCAGTTGTATATTGACTATAGAGAGAATAACAAAGTGATAGTTAAAAACAAGTATCCCTCACCGTGTATTGATGATTTGTTTGATTAACTACAGGGTGCTTCTATATTTTCAAAAATTGATTTAAGATTTGGGTACCATCAATCGAGAATCAAATAGAAAGATGTTTCTAAGACAACATTTAGATCTCGATATAGCCATTATGAGTTTCTAGTGATGCCATTTGGTCTGACCAATGCTCCAGTAGCATTTATGGACCTAATAAACAGGATATTTAAAGACTTCTTAGATAAGTTTGTTATTGTGTTCATCGATGACATTTTAGTATACTTATGATCTAGAATAGAGCATAGAGAGCATTTAAGAATCACCCTTCAGATATTGAAATAGAATGACTTATATGCTAAATTTAAAAAATATGAGTTCTAGTTAGAAAAAGTGTTCTTCTTTGGTCATGTTATTTCTCAGAATGGGATTTCTGTTGACCCTACCAAGGTTGAAGCAATTAATAATTGATCTAGACCTACAAACGTTATAGATGTCAGAAGTTTTCTGGGTTAGGTTGGTTATTACAGAAGGTTTGTTGAAGGATTCTTTAAGATTGCTATGCCATTTACATAGTTAACTAGAAAGAGTAACAAGTTCATGTGGACTGATGAGTGTGAAAAGAGGTTTTAGGAATTGAAGTAAAGATTAATTTCAGCACTAGTTCTGACCATACCTTTAGGTGCTGAGGGATTTGTTATATACAGTGATACTTCGAAACAGGGTCTAGGATGCACCCTCATAAAAAATGGAAACATTATTGCTTATACTTCAAGATAGCTAAAGGATTGATTATCAGCGTAACTATCTTACACATGATTTAGAACTAGCAGTAATAGTATTTGCATTGAAGATTTGGTGATATTATATCTATGGTGTTTATTGTGAAATTTTTACTGATATATAAGTTTGAAATATTACTTAGAAATAATTAAATATGAGGCAATGATATCGGTTAGAATTAGTAAAAGCTTATGATTGTAACATCAGTTATCATCCAAGAAAAGCCAATGTTATTGTAGATATACTCAGTAGAAAATTATTTGGTAGTTTAGCTATTTTATCTGAGTTAAAGAAATCTCTACAAGAATAATAATATAGATCAAGTATTGAATTAATCACTAGTCAATTATCTGTTATGACTTTACAATCTACTTTATTAGACAGAATCAAACAAGGCCAAAAAGAAGATCCTGAGTTAATTCGACATAAAGAATTAGTAGAGTCAGATAAAAAGTCATATTTCAGTATTTCTACTGAAGGAATAATCAGATTCCAAGGTAGATTTTGTGTACCAGATGACATAAACATCAAGAAAGAGATTCTAACAGAAGCACACAATACTCCATATTCAGTCTATCTAGGTACTACAAAAATGTATAATGATTTGAAGATTTATTATTGGTAGCCAGGAATGAAGAAATATATTTTCATGTTTGTGGAGCATTGTTTAACATGTCAACAAGTTAAGGTTGAGCATAAGAGACAGACAGGAAAGCTATAACTACTTCCAGTACTAGAGTGGAAATAGGGAGAAATCACTATGGATTTTATAGTTGGGTTACCAAGGACGGTATCACGTTAAGATGCAAAATGGGTTATAGTAGATAGACATACTAAGGTCGCTCATTTTATTCTGATTTTCATGACTTATTCTATGGATAAACTTGTAGTATTGTACATATAAAGAGATAGTCAAGCTTCATAGAATTCCAGTTTCCATAATTTTAGATAGAGATGCTAGATTTACATCAAAATTTTGGGAGAGTGTACAACGAACTTTAGGAACTAAATTAAAATTCAATACTGCATTCTATCCCTAGATAGATGGCTAAGTTAAGAGGGCTATTCATATTTTAGAAGACATGCTTAGAGATTGTATTATAGACTTCCAAGGATCGTGGAATCACTACCTACCATTAATTAAGTTTTCCTATAACAACAACTTTCAAGCTACAGTTGGTGTTGTACCTTGTGAAATGTTGTATAGTAGAAAGTATAGATCTCTAGTTGACTAGGATGATGTTGGAGAACGACATTATTTGGGTCTTGATATTATTAGAGATACAACTGAGGTAGTTGAAAAGATCAGAAAATGTATGATAGCGGCTCAAAGTAGACAGAAGTTCTATACATATCCAGAACATCGACTTTCACATTTTTTGTTAGTGATAAAATATTTCTTAAGGTTGCTCTTATGAAAGATGTTATGAGATTTAGAAAGAAAGGAAAGTTAAGTCCGAGATTCATATGTCCGTATGAGATCCTCGAGATAGTTGGGAATGTTACTTATAGGCTTGCATTACCACAATCAGATGTACACAATGTTTTCCACGTTTCTATGCTGAGAAATTGTATTTAGATCTATCCCATATTCTTAGATAAGAACCATTTGAAGTGGATCCAAAATTAACTTATGAGGAACGACGTATTCAGATTTTACATAGAAAAGAAGAAAGAATTAAGAAACCAAATAATACCTTTAGTAAAAGTTTTGTGGTAAAACCATTCTATTGAAGAGGCTACATGGGAAAGAGAAGATAAAATGAGAAGTCAATATTCAAAATTATTCGGTAAACAAATTTCGAGGATGAAATTTTTATTAGATGGGGAAAGATTGTGATATCCTAAATTTCATATGATACTTAGTTCCTCACAAAATTAAATAGTCAATAATAATATGACTCTACATCATTTAAATTAAAGTTATATGTGCATTCATAGTTGAGCATAAATTATTTTTTTTAAAAGAAAAGCCAATAATAATCATAATTATATATCATTTTATATCAGTACCCCACGTAAATATGATCTTTAGTATTTTTCTTATCAATTTATTTTGGTTATTAAAGTCTAAATATTCTTTCAGAATATATAAACTACTGGAATTTGGATTCTTGGACTTCTCAATCATGTTCCTTATTTGGATCCTTTCACACTTTTTGCTAGAAATTCAATTACAATATGCAAGTTAAGAGACCTTATAGTGTGTTTTTAGAAGATTTTAGAGAATATTTGTGTCACCTACTTGCTTGCTTATGCGAACTTATTTGCTTATGTGACACCTACTTAATTGCTTATGTGATAGCTGCTTACTTGGTTAGTAAGCAACCTATTATGATTTACCACTTGTCACCATTAGAAAGCCTCATTTGGAAAGACACATAGCAAAATCATATGATCCCTAAGCACGACATGTCCTTCTAAGCTTGTAGCAAAAACCACCCAAGTTCTAAGTTTCAAACCTCTCATGCTGCCTTGGTGAGTATCCTAGCTTTTGTGACTTGACCAACAAGCTGGCAATGCTACTCAAAATAGTTTTAGGGCCACCATCTACCGGTCTACAAGAGCCTAATAGCTATAGGCTCAGTGATTAAGTAAAAATAGCTTACCTTAGTAAGTATGCCACCTCAAGCTTCTAGTTTCCGATAAATAGGCAACTATTTCCCTCCAAAATCGTCAAGTTCTCTTCACCCAATATTAAAGCACGAAAATTGAGAGGAATAAGTGTAGAAAGTTGAGAGAATAAGATAAGGTTCTAGTAAGCTTAGAGGTTATAGCACACAAGGAATTTAACTTTTGTGATTTGAACTCAAATAAAGCAAGATTCTCACCTACCACACATAATTATATGTTATGATTCATATTTATTTATGTTTAAACATAAATAATGATTATGGCATCACGCATAAATGTAGTACTGCTAAAACTAGCTATTGCTGCAACTGCCAGAGGTAGTGAGCCATGTGGGATCTTGTGCTAGTTCGCTAGGTAGACTGTGTGTTGTTAGAGGCAAGCATAAGAATATCCCACTAGGTAGATACAAAAATGCTTGTACTGGGCCCTAAGATTACGAGCATGAAATATAATTTTGCATGTGTGACTTGATTCTTATGTTATGTTTCTAGTGAAAATAGTTCTTATTATCGAATTACCTTATTTACTGGGCAAAGCTCACCTTTGTGCACCATATGTCATGGACAAAGTTAAAGGAATAGCCGGGGCTTGAGTTAAAACATGGTACGTAGGGAGAAGTTTTGTGGTTGTATAATATGTTTTGCTTTAGCTTAGTCATAAATAAAGTTGTAAGAAAATTAATGCCATTACGGCTATCTCGCGTGACAAATAAAAGGCTGTTTTTAAAAGGAATTATGAGAAAAAATTTCCAATGTGAAATATTTCAATGTAACATTCTTGTTTTATTCGAACTATTCATTTATACTTGATTTTAATAGAATAGGGTTGTTACGGATGCATTGATAAGATAACCGTCATTACCATTGGTCATTATTAGGCACTTAGGAATCGAGTGGACGTGCCAAGACAGTTGGGCGTGAGTCTGTGGAATTCGTATGAGAGTTGCTATGTACAGAATTATTTGAATCAAAACTGACGTGCAAAGAGTTTTATTGGATTTATAAAAGAAATTTGCTACTTATTGGTATTAATGGAAGTAATTTTAACTAAAATAATCACCTAGAATTTAACTTATTGCACTTAATTAAGAATTGTTTTATGCTCGATAAGTATGTAATATATAAAATCGTGTACCAAGTCCAGGTTTTATTCAACATCCGGAAAAAAATGGCAACGTTGCGTCAGTCATAAAATAACTTAATTACTCATCTACCGTTATTAAAAGAATAATTTGGAATTCATTAAAAGTCTATACGACGAAGATTTTCAATTAATAATGTGGATAAATATTTTATTATTTCCGTGTCTAGTTTAGAGGTTAGGTCGATTGAACGAAACATAATATTCTTAATCCTTTTGAGGATGTTGAACTAAAATTAAATTATTATTAAATAAAAATACCCATTATTTATCACTGTTGGCAATATTGTAGGATTCCCAAACATGTTAAGATTTAACATTTAGGTCATCAGACACAACATGTAAAATCCTAAATTTTTGTAAGGGTAATTAAATAATTTTACTTCTAGGGTATTTTGGTAATTTTGTATTTTGAATAAATTAAATAAAATCTGAAATGAAATTGGTTTTGAATCTAGACAAGATAAAATCTAGGTGCATTTTGGGGGCAAAAGTGTAAAAGAAATTTCAAACCGGGGACTAAATTGCAATTAAAGTGGGACTAAAATGAAAGAATCTTTTTAAATTTGGGGTCAAAATGTAATTTCAGAAACTTATTTTTCGGTCGAATCAGAATGCGCCACGTGTCCCACTGCTACAGTTTTTGAAAAATTGCATAAAAACCCCCCATTTCTCTCTTCTTCTCCACGGATACCCCCAAGCACCACCGACGGAACTGTTCACCGTCCGCCGCCACCGCTCGCTGCCGTGCCAGACGCGCCTGACCGCCGTGAGCAGAAGACGCCGACGCAGCCACGCCCGGTGTCACCGCCGCGAAACGCCGCCTGTCACCGGAGAAATCTCGCCCGGAAGTTATCGCCGCCGTGACGGTTTTTCGCCCGCCGTGCCGCCGTCCGACGTCCGATCACCGTGCAACCACCACCGTTGGAATCGTCTCAACTCCAGATTTCATTTCCGACCACTCTCAGCCTCTAACTCAGCTCCGGTGAGAAGTTGACTACTGTAGCTATTTATTTAAAAATTAAAATTTGGGGGAGTTTCCGAAATGATTCCGAATTGAAGTAATTTTCCCAAAAAATTTATACCACATGAAAGAGGAGTTTGAAACATGAATTTTCATGGTCTTTAAGTGTTAAAACGATATCCGGAAGGCTGTTAATTTTCGGGATGAAAATGTGGTATTTTCCTAAATATTTTCAAAAAGTGGTATTTTTGTAATTTTCGGATTTCGAGCCCATTTAGTGTTCGGGACCTCGAAACTGAGTTCTGACTTCGAATTTGGACTCAGTGAGGTCGGGACATGAAGTTTGATATAAAATATCGCTATTTTTAGAAGTGGCACGAAAATCGAGAAAATAGCCCGAAATTTGCACCGTTTTGCGTGCCACGGGCCGGTCCCGTACCGGGACCCATTTTTGATGAAATTTATATCTAAACCAACGTTTTTGGGTGTTCTGAATTCAGTGGTGACTTCCGTTTCACAATCCGAGACTCCGTTTGAAAAGTCAATTTTCAAGTGAACGTGACGGAACTCAAATATCTTGCCCGAACAACCCGGTGACCATTTGGGGATATTTCGAACGTCGCTAGCCCAGCGTAACTAATATTTCGAGGTAGGGGATTCAATTTCCTTGTTTATTATTATTTTCATTGAAATTGGAATTTATTATGAAAAATGAAATTTTGTGATTTTATCAAAATAAAATATTTGAATATTTATTTTGATGATTATGAATTTGTGAAATATCGTAGACCGCTCTAGATGATTTTAAATATGATTTTGTACAAGTTTTTATACTTGGAATTTGGTAAAACCATGGAGATTGTACTTTTGGGTTTTAAAGTACAAAATGAGTTTTAGTTAAAAATTAGAGCGTGTCTATGGTGTTAAATTACTGCATGGACTGTTTTAAGATTATATATATTGCACATGTCATATGATCATGCATGAGAGTCGTCTTAGGCATCACGGTATTGTAGTAGGCGGACTCGTGCACCCGCCTTCGGTGAGAGCCCGTAAACCCGCGCGGGGTTTGTTTTCTGACTATCTCTATTCGGTAGGCATAGGCATTCGGTGCCCCTCCGGTTCGGTAGGATCTGACACATGGGTGTCCCTCCGGTTTTCAGAGATAGATGTCAGGCAGAGAGCACTCAATACATGTAGTATGAGTTGCTCTGGTTGTGATGAGAGGATGAGAACTCTTGTGATGTGTTGATTTATGTGATGTGCATTATACTTATTTAAATTGAGATTTTTATATGTTTTGACCTGGATATCTGATTTGATTTTAGCATGATTTTCTATAAATGGTTTAAATACTTGATATTTATAGAAATACTTTTCGGTATTATTAACCATGCAGTTGTATTGAGAATTACTAAAAAGGATTTTCCAAAAAGGGTAATTGAGTTTTCTACTGGGCATTCATGTGCTCACCCCCCCTACTTCCTTTCCCTTTCAGGTGTCAAGTTATTCTGTTACAGATATTCGTGTGGCTTGGCAAGCATGTTTGGTGTATGCTTGCAGTTCCGGTCATCTTCATTGGTTGGTTCATACTCTGTATCGTTTTCTCTAAATTAAATTCATTTAGCCATACGTAATATAATCACTGAGTGGATGTATGAGAATGATTTCAATATTTAATCGAGTACTCTGATATAAAAATGATTTTATGAAAATTATTTTAATTATGGGCCTATAGTTTAAAATTGAATACTGTCATTAAATTTAATAATTTAAATAAAAGGTTTCAAAAATTTACTATTGATCATTTCTCGAGTTGGTCCAATATTAAAATTTACTTACTCTTGAGGACTAAAATTTAAATTTTAAGTACTCGACTTTTTCTGAATATTTTGGGAAATTTATGTTTGTCACTGTTTTCATTTAAATTTACTAAAAGTCATGGCCTTGGATTTTCGGTCGTGACACAACATTACTTTTTTCATTATATCTCCAAAAAAAAAAATTAAATACTAAAAATTAAATGATAAATAAGTAAAGATAGTGCGTTGTTTGGTACATAGAATCTGGAATTGAGATTATTTATCCTAAATTCATCTTTGATGCCAACTTGAGATTGAATAGTAATTCACAATATCAAAATAGTCCCACGTGAGTCCATGTGAGTAATAATTAATCTCTTATAAAAGTGTAGAATTATTAATTTCTCACTTAATACTAGTAGGCCCCACATCAACTTCCACATTCCAAAGCTAATATGTCCCATATTAGAAATACTTTCTATAGTTTTTAAGATATTAATTAATTTAAAATAAACCTATTACACATTCCAATGAGAGTGAGTATCACATTATAATAATATATTACAATCTAATTCAATCCCACAGTAAATATGGAATAATATTCAATTTATCCAAATCTATTCTATTACTTCATAATCCAATCTGATACAATAGTCCAATACTCTCGTCACTTTCTTTGTCCTTAATTTCTTTCTCTCTCGTCTCTTTCTCTCTCTTTCATTTTTCCTATATCACTTTATTTTAAAAGTAACATTTTTCAATAAATTTTTTAAAATGGTACTTTTATAAACAAATTTCTAAAAGTAATATTTTTTTAAAAATATTTAAAAGGAGGTAATTTTGGATTGGTATTTCTAAATATTTTTTTAAATAATATTTTTTTAATTAATTTTTAAAAGTAATATTTTTTTAAAAAGAATTAACTTTAATGCAACATCTTACAATGCAAAACCAAATATAGTACTGTAATAGAATTAAACTATACAATATACCCAACATAAAACATCACAATACAACATAAAGTGGCACACCTAACGTAACTTAAATAGTGTATTATGCTTACACCAGTTTAGCTATGATATTGACTTTGTATGGACAAAGAATAAATTCCATTTGTAGTTTTGCACCATTACTAAGCACATGTTTGTTCCATTTCCAATACATGTGAAATTTCATAAAACTATGACGGAACCAAACCAATGCGCATTAACTGCTGTGCTTAGTTTCCTCTTAGATTTTACTAATAGCCGCCATATTTCACGTGTAATGCAAGCTGTATAAGATTTCACTATATATATATATATATATCCATTTCTTCCTTGCCAGGATGTGACATCAAAAAAAAAAAAAAAAACCGCAGTTTTTCTAATATATGAAGAGAAGATAGAATTCAAGCACTATGTTACGTCTCGCTCATTTGGCTGCCAAAAATCCAAATGTTGTTGCTCATGGCTCTAAGATCCTCTATATATACTACTCACCCAAAAGATTGAGGAAGACCCTAAAACGTGGTGGACACTTCTAGAGAAATCAAGAGAGGTCTTGGTCATGCTAGAAGACTCCAGTCAGTGCTACTAAGTCCTAGAAGGTTCTAGATAAGGCCGGATGGTGCTAGATAGGTTGGACAGTCCTATTAGCTCCTAGAATAACTTAGAAGAGCCAAGATAGTGGGTGAACCTCTTAGAAGGATCTAGACCATGTTTTGTTCTAGAATTCTCTATGTAAATATCTTTGTAGATATTATAACTTTAGTTGAGAATAATCTAGACCCTTTGTAAGATCATGCCACTTGGCACGATCCTAACCTTTGGTTGGTTTAGACTTTACCTATATAAAGGACCCCTTGGGTTTATTTATACACAAGTCCCATTTGTGAGAGTTTTAAGATTTCTAAGAGTAATACAAAGCTTGCATTCACTTAAACTCCCTCATCCTTGCCACTTTGTCTCAAAAGCTTACTCTAAGTCCCTTTCTTGAGTGTTGGTAGGCTGACTTAGTGTGACAGACTGTACTAAGTGCCGCACGATTGTTTAGTTTAAGGATAGGGTCGTGACAGTATGGTATCAGAGCTTTGGTTGCTCGTTATAGCTTGGTGGTTCCATTGTCTAAATGAAGAATATGGCTACAACTCCTTACCCCGTCGAAGTTGGTGCTTCTGAACGTGGGCGTGATGAAAGAAAGAAGGGTGCTACCCGCGGCAAGTCGAGGGACATGGTGACTAGCTTGGAGGCTATAGTGTCCCAACTAGAGTCCAACATGGGCACGTTGGGCGAGCATGTAGACGATCTAAATGGCCATTGCGACGGTTCGGAGACCGAGGATGCGGAGATCCACAGCGGCATCAAAGATGCGCTTGGTGGGCTAGAGGCCGACTTAAGGCACGAGATCAAGTCTCTTCATTCGGAGATTGCCAATGTACGAGAACTCTTCCAAAGAGAACTCTATAATGTTTTACTTAGAGTAGATGAGATGGGTGGTGATTTTGCTTTATGCAAGCGAGCGGTGGCCACGGGGGTGACCATTACAACAACCATTGAGGCAAGGAAGGTTGAGGTACCTAAACTAAAGACCTTCAATAGTACTCGCAATGCTAGAGAAGTTGAGAACTTCCTATGGGGACTCGAACAATACTTTGAGGCCGCCGGAGTGACAGACGATGTCGGTAAAATTCGTAATGCTGCTTTGTATCTAATCAATACTGCCATGCTATGGTGAAGGCAGAGACACGGGGAGATGCAACGAGGGGTGTGCACTATAACCACCTTTGATGACTTCAAAAGAGAGCTAAAAAGGCAATTTTTCCCTGAGAATACTGAAGAGGAGGCGAGAGGCCATCTTCGCCGCGTCAAACAATCTGGTAGCGTTAGAGACTACGTGAAAGAATTTACCACACTCTTGCTCGAAGTCCCCAACACTTCAGATAAAGATGTCCTATTCTTGTTCATGGATAGTCTTTAGAACTGGGCCAAGTTAGAGCTCAAGTACCGTGGCATCCAGGACTTGGCCGATGCTATTGTAGTAACCAAGAGCCTTGTTAATTACTCTACCAATAAAGACTCTTCTAAGGCCAAAGACAAGAAGGGTGGTGGAGCAAAGAGTGGGGGAGAGCAAACAAAAGGAGGAAAATGGAATAAAGATAGTTCCTCTTACAGGCACAAAGACAAAGGCAAAGAGAAGGAAGACCGTGACTTCTCCAAGCCAAGAGTCAAGTGCTTCCTTTATGATGGGCCACATTGGGCACGTGAGTATCCTAAGAAGAAAGCTCTCAATGCCTTAATTGCCTCTGAGCCAAGCCAAGAAGGAGGTGATAAAGCAAATGGTGGTGCATGTGTTGGTCCCTTGCAACTCCTAAATGCCTTGCGATCGGCCCCTAAGTCACAAGCTAAAGGCCTACTTTTTGTGGATACAACAATCAATGGTAAAGTCACTAAAGCCTTGGTTAACACAGGTGCATCCCACAACTTTGTCTCTGTTGAGGAAGCTAGACGGTTGGGCTTGACGGTGTCCAATGGAGGAGGCTCCCTCAAGGCAGTGAACTCAGTAGCACACCCCATCCATGGGGTTGCTCATAATGTTAAGGCTAGGCTATGTGCATGGGCTGGCCAAGTCGACTTATCAGTAGTGCCAATGGATGATTTTGCAGTGGTGCTTGGTTTGGAATTTCTCGATGTAGTACGGGCATTTCCTGTTCCTTTTGCCAACTCTATGTGCATCATGGATGGAGAAAAGACTTGTGTGTATCAACGGAGCGGTCCACAAAAGCGGGAAATAAAGTACTCTCTGTATTTCAATTCAAGAAAGGCTTAAGAAGGGAGGAGGAGAGTTACTTAGCCATCCTAAAGGAGCATGATGATGAAGAGTTGTAACCTCAGGGTAACCTATCCTTAGAGGTACAAACTGTCTTGGATGAATTCCAAGATGTGATGCCTGATGCCCTACCCAAGAATTAGGAGGGAGGTGGATCATGAAATCGAGCTTGAGCCAGGTACAAGGCCACCTGCGATGAGTCCCTATCGAATGGCCCCTCTGGAGATAGCGGAACTCTGGAAACAGCTAAAGGAGCTGCTTGATGCGGGTTTCATCAGGTCCTCCAAAGCTCTCTTTGGTACCTCGGTGTTGTTCCAGAAAAAGAAAGATGGCTCACTAAGGATGTGCATTGATTACTGGGCTCTTAACAAGGTGACAGTGAAGAACAAGTACCCCATCCCGCTTATTGCAGACTTGTTCGATCAACTTGGGAATGCTAGATACTTCTCAAAGCTTGATTTATACTCAGGGTACTACCAAGTGCGCATAGCAGCAGGAGATGAGCCCAAGACCACGCGCGTGATAAGGTATAGTGCTTATGAGTTCTTAGTCATGCCATTTGGTCTTACCAATGCACCTACTACCTTTTGCACCCTCATGAATAAGTTATCCCATCCCTACCTCGATCAGTTTGTGGTAGTCTATCTTGATGATATAGTCATCTATAGCAAGACCATAGAAGAGCACCTAGAACATTAGAGGAAGGTATTCGAGGTCTTGAGGGAAAATCAACTATTCATCAAGAAGGAGAAGTGCTCCTTCGCCCAAGAGGAAGTGATGTTCCTAGGACATAAGATAAAGGATGGGAAACTTATGATGGATGAAGCCAAGGTACAGGCCATCCAAGAGTAGGAACCTCCTACTAAGGTGCCAGAGTTAAGATCCTTCCTCGGACTTGTGAACTATTATAGGCAGTTCATCAAGTCTTACTCAGCAAGAGCAGTGCCACTTACTAACCTGCTTAAGAAGAACAAGTCTTAGGAATGGACACCTGAGTGTTAAGTTTCATTTGAAGACTTGAAGAGGGCAATAAGCGAAGAGCCAATTCTTAGCTTACCTGATCACTCAAAGGTATATGACCTGCACATAGATGCCTCTGATTTTGCTATTGGCGGAGTACTAATGCAAGAACGGTGTCCAATTGCTTACGAAAGCCGCAAGCTTAATGACACCGAGAGACGCTACATGGTGCAAGAAAAAGAAATGACTGCTGTCATCCATTGCCTAAGGGTATGCCGGCACTACTTGTTGGGTACTCACTTCACAATTATGACTGACAATGTAACCACAAGCTACTTTCAAACTCAGAAAAAGTTGAGTCCCAAGCAAGCTTGGTGGCAAGACGTCTTGGCAGAATTTGATTACAAGCTAGAATATAAGCCTGGGAAGGCTAATATGGTGGCAGATGCTCTAAGCAGAATGGCGGAGCTGGCTACCTTAAGCAGGCCCGATAGCACCTTGATAGAGAAAATCAAGGAAGGATTGGAACACGATGTTCTTGCAAAGAGCCTACTGCCCCTAATAACGGAAGGAAAGACGAGACGTTTTTGGCTGAGTAACAGACTTCTCTATGCCAAAGACAATCGACTTTATGTGTCTAAGTGGGGAAACTTAAGAAAAGAGCTCATCAAAGAGTACCACAATTCCCTGTGGGCTGGTCACCTAGGTTAGAAATGCACTCTTGCTCTTATTAAATCTATCTACTATTGGCCTCAACTGAGGGAGGATGTCGAGGCCTATGTACAAACTTGTCTTGTGTGCTAACAAGATAAGGTGGAACAACAATCACCGGGAGGATTGTTAGAACCTCTCCTTATTCCTGAGAGGCCGTGAAAGAGTGTTTCTATGGATTTTATTACTAGCCTGCCTAAGTCAGAGGGCTTTGGCAGTATTATAGTAGTGGTTGATCGCTTCAACAAGTATGCCACCTTTATACTTGCTTCACCTGATTGTCCTACCGATGAGACCGCACGGCTCTTTATGAAGCATGTCGTAAAGCTTTGGGGAGTCCCATCAAACATCATAAGTGATCGTGATTCCCGATTTACTAGAAGGTTTTGGACAGAATTGTTCAAGTTGATGGGTTCAGACTTGAACTTTTCTACTAGCTTCTACCCCCAAAGCGATGGCCAGACGGAAATGGTGAATGCCTTGTTAGAGTTATACTTGAGGCATTTTGTGAGTGCCAATCAAAAAGATTGAGCAAAATTACTTGATGTAGCCTAATTCTACTTTAACCTCCAGAGGAGCGAGTCTATGGGTAAGAGTCCCTTCGAGATAGTCATAGGTCAACAACCTATGACCCCACATGCCTTAGCGATAAGTTACGGTGGGAAGAGTCCTGCAGCCTTCAGGTTTGCTAAGGCATGGCATGAACAAGTGGAGTTGGCTAGGGCCTACTTGAAGAAAGTTTCTAAAAGAATGAAAAAGAGCCGACAAAAAGAGGAGGCATGTTGAGTACCAAGAAGGGGATTTAGTCCTTGTCAAGTTGCTGCCCCAACAGTTCAAAACCCTAAGGAAGGTGCATAAAGGGTTGGTGCGCAAATATGAGGGTCCATTTCCAGTACTCAAGCGTGTAGGTAAGGTCTCTTATAAGCTTCAACTCCCTGCCAAGATAAAGATTTTCCCTGTTTTCCATGTTATCATGCTAAAACCCTGCCATGGAGATGAGGGAGATCCTTCAAGGGGCGAATCTAAAAGGGCTCTTACTGCGATAGTAACCTCTTTTGATAAAGAGGTGGAGTACATTTTGGCTGATCACTTGATTCGCCGACGTGGTATTCCTAATTATCGGGAATACTTAGTAAAATGGAAGAATTTGCCCGAGCCCGAGGCTAGCTGGGAGCATGAAGATGCCTTGTGGCAATTCAAAAACCATATCGAGCGGTTCAAAGTCGATGGCGTGATAGGGACGTCGTGAACTTGAGTGGGGGAGGGTGTTACATCCCGCTCATTTGGCTGCCAAAAATCCAAATGTTGTTGCTCATGGCTCTAAGGTCCTCTATATATACTGCTCACCCAAAAGATTGAGGAAGACCTTAGAACGTGGTGGACACTTCTAGAGAAATCAAGAGAAGTCTTGGCCATGCTAAAAGACTCTAGTTGGTACTACTAAGTCCTAGAAGGTTCTAGACAAGGCCGGATGGTGCTAGATAAGTTGGACGGTCCTAAAAGCTCCTAGAATGACTTAGAAGAGCCAAGATGGTAGGTGAAACTCTTAGAAGGATCTAGACCATGTTTTGTTCTAGAATTCTCTATGTAAATATCTTTATAGATATTATAACTTTAGTTAAGAATAATCTAGACCCTTTGTAAGATCATGCCACTTGGCACGATCCTAACCTTTGGTCGGTTTAGACTTTGCCTATATAAAGGACCCCTTGGGTTCATTTGTACATAAGTCCCATTTGTGAGAGTTCTAAGCATTCTAAGAGTAATGCAAAGTTTTCATTCACTTAAACTCCCTCATCCTTACCACTTTGTCTTAAAAGCTTACTCTAAGTCCCTTTCTTGAGTATTGGTAGGCTGACTTAGTGCGACGGACTGTACTAAGTGCCGCATGATTGTCTAGTTTAAGGCTAGAGTCGTGACAACTATCTCTCTTTTTGTGATAGGATATGGCATTATAAAGAACAAGTCTATCATGATCATTTCTTGTATTCTTACCAAATATAATTAATTGTCCAATTAATTATGTAAGGCGATTATGCAGAAATTTGTAATATGGATATTGTGACAATGAAAAGTAAAAATTGACACATAATATTTTTACTTGGTTTAACTATCTCCCAATAGTCTACATCTAAGTGTCTATGCCCAGAGAAATAAACTTATTAGTTAAGATCAACGTGGATACAAATACTAATCAAATTTAAAAGACTCCCTCTTTTAAATATTCTAATGTGCAAATACTCCTTCACTAATCCATTTAGCGAGCTCTCCTCGTCTTGGTGTGAATCTTTCCGTCTAAACTCCCTTTAAATTTCTCGGAAACTGCCTTCTTCCAAAGATTCATTGCACTTCTCCCGAAGCACTCTCACAACTAAGAATCATTCTTAGTCTCATAATACAATGTGTAGACAGATTTAACGAAGTATTGTACTAAATCTTTATACCTTCACTTAAGCCAATATTACAAGCTTAATGAAGACCTTTTGATCCTTGGAGTTATGTTTATCTAAACTAGTAGAGATGGATTTGAAAAGCAAACCTATGGAGCGTGATTAATATTTTTGAGATTTGTACTCAATATAGGTTTGTATAAACTTATTCGAATTTGACACAATGATAGGAAAAAAGTATACACACAAACAGAAAATCTAATTTAAAATAGGACGTGCTCTTGAGTTATTCTTAATACCTAGCCAATTCGCAATATTTGCACTTTTCTTTTAAGTTATGTTATTATATGAGCAGTGAGGAACTAATTGGAAATCATCAGTACTAGTACATTACCTATTATGTATTTTTAGGTGATTTATCTTTTTCTTTTCTTCGAAGACTAGCAAAATCTTAAGTTTAGGTGTGTATTAACTCTATAAAATTGGAGTTATCTAATGATAACTTGTCTTAAGTTTTTTTTTGTGTTTTTTCTTATATTAAATTGTTTCAATTATTTTTCTTGTTGTTTTGATGTTTTATTTATTTGTATTGATAAGAAAATGAAACATAGGTGATTGATGTAAATTAAGGCAAATTTGTACCTCATAAATGGGTTTTTCAGACCATTTGAATCAAAGGTGAATCCGATATAGACGTAATGCAATAAAAATAAGGCAAATCAGAGCTAAAACAAAGAAATAGTGCATTAAGGAAACTATGGCACTAGTCTAGCAAAAAAGTGGTGTTGCAATGCTAACTCTCAGGAAGTTTTGGTACGGCAGTGCCACTCCCTATGTCCTACGTCAATAATAGACGACTAAAATCAACTTTTTGACGATCCAAGGGTCCAGATTTGACCTTTCTTAATTTTACAAGAGCTACCTCTTTAAAACCCTATCTTTGGGGTTGAAAGAGGCATATTGAAACAGAGAAAAAGAGAGAAAGGTAGCCATGGAAGGAGAAAAAGAAGAAGAAGAAGAAGAAGATATGCTCCAATCCTCTATTTCTTAATTTTCTCTATAACATCAATACCATTTTTTGTTCATATCATTTTCTCTTCATTTTTTTGTGAGTTTGTTTTTTGTATTTTCCATATTTAGAGAGTAGTATAGTTAAGAGCAAATCCTAGAGAGAGGATTCAAGGGAGTAAGAACCAAGTTTGGAGGAGGACCTTGACAACCTTCGTGAATACCTTCAAGCTTTTCTAAGGGAGAATTCTATAACTTTTCTCTCTTTGATTTTATATATCTTGAATTCATTGGATTATAATGCTATCGTTCTCAATTTATATTATGAACTAAATATTTCTTTGTCTAGTTTTACTCTATGAACTACCTAATATCTTGTGTTTATTTATTTCTCTCCTCTTTCATTAATCAAATCTATTGTTAAGTTATTTGTTTTACCTTATGCTTATTGCTTCTATTTAATTGATCACTAAATCGATTGTTGAGTGAAATTCTATGAGCTATTTATAGCTGTAAATTCACACACTTATGTACAAGAACACACGATCACAAATAATATAGATTTAGGAGTAAGAGTGTCGAACCCACGAGGATTGATTACTAATTCTAAGCTAAGTATTAATATTGATCAATCTTAACTTTATCCAAACAACCGAAATATGGATTTCAAAGAAATAAAATAAAAAAAAAACTACACTATCATGCAAAATAGATGAAAAAAAACAATAAGAAAAATATCTAGGTTTACTAATTCCCCAACCATCTATTAAATATACAATATCCCAATTTCACTCTTAAATTAATTAATCCACTAGAGTTGTCAACTTGGAATTTGAATGTATTCACAAACTCCTTTCCAAGATATAAGTGAAAACATCTAGATAAGCTAATATGTTACTCTTTACATAAATTGACTAGATTCATTAAGTTGAGAATTTTTCAAAGAGGTTGCACAAGTCACATAGGTATATTCCTATCGTATATAAATATACCCCAAACTAGGTAATTTTATGTTATTTTACTTAAGTTCAAATTTCTAATTCCTTTTCCAAGCTCATAGACATTTTAGTCTACATGATCAATTAAATAGAAGCAATAAGTATAAAGTGAAATGAATAACTCAATAATATATTTGATTAATGAAAGACGAGATAAATAAACAAACACAAGATACAAGATTGATTCACATAGTAAAACTAGACAAAGAAATATTTAGTTCATAATATTAATTGAAAATAATAACATTTTAATACAATAAATTCAAGAGATACAAAATATCAAAGAGAAAAGAGTTTTAGAATTCTCTCTCTTTGAAGAGTTTGAAGGTGTTCATAAAGGTTGTCAATCTCCTCCTTTAAATTAGTTCTTGCTCTCTTGAATCCTCTCTCAAAGATTTTCTCTCAATAATATCACTCTCTAAATATTTAAAATACAAAGAAAAACTCACAAGAAAATTAAGAGAAAAATGGTATAAACAAAGAATGTTGTTGATGTTGTGGAGGAAATCAAAAAGTAAAGGATTTGAGCATATCTTCTTCTTCTTTTTCTTCCTTTTCTTCTTCTCCTTCCATGGTTGCCTCTATCTTTTTCTCTCTATCTCAACATGCTACTTACAACCCCAAAGATAGGACTTTAAAGAGGTGCTTCTTGTAAACTTAAGGTAGACCAAATATGGACCCTTGGATCGTCAAAAAGTTGATCCTGGCCATCTATTGTTGACCTAGGACGTAGATGATAGTGTTATGGCACCAAAACTACTCGAGAGTTGGTGTTGGGCTTCCCAGATGCACCATTATTTGTTTTAGGTCTGATTTGCCTCATTTTTATTGCATTACAATTGTATCAAATTTTTACTTTCCAATCATTTGAAAAACATTTTTATAAGGCACAAATTCAGCTTAATTCACTGCAAATACTCTTGTTTTATTTTCCTATATACATAGACGCATAAAACATCAAAATAACAAGAAAAATATTTGAAACAGCATAATTGAAACCAGAACGTAATAAAACTTAAGGTAAATTGGGACTAGATAACTCTCTATTTATGGAGTTAACAATGCTATTAGGAATAATAATAATGATAGTAGTGACGATCAAGATTAAACGTCTTTGAAGATAATTGAATTATAAAATATTTAACTCCTCAAGTAAATTTTATATACCATTTATTGTCCCTTCTATGTTATAATTTTATTACGTTTTTTTGGCAATATGTCTAGTGCAACACCCCAGCGGCACCAAAAAGAGTAGTGGGTTTGACCCAGATACCAAAGGGAAAAGGATATACAATGAATCTAAGGGCATTACTATAGAGAAAGAGTTAAAGAGGCTCAGGGCTTCCAAGATGACAGTGTTGTACGATAAGAAGTCTAAAAAGCTAGTCCACAAAAGTAGGAAGATATTTAACAACATGCTAACCTAATATGTCAGAGACGGTATCCCGTCTGCTACATTATATTGGGCAGATGTGACGAGGAGGAAATTGATCTCATATTCTAGTGATTAGAGGTGAGTAATGTGAATATTGACTTCTGAAATTTTTAACACGTGATAACTGTCAATTTTGTCTATGTTTTATGTTAATTCTTTGTAGAATTTTGTTAGTTGATATTTCATGTCACTTATCTTTACTTTTATGTTTTAGGTGAATTCTAAGGAAAATGAGTGAAACGGAGTTGGAATAAGTCAAAATAGAGCAAAGACGAAAGAAACAGACAAAACCGAGAGTTCTAGAGGTTTAGAGCCTAGTCCTCTAGAGCTGGGGCCTCAAGTTTCTAGAAGTTTGTACCGGAGAAAAAAGAAGAAAACTGAAGAACCATAAAAAATGTCTCAGTATCGCAATGCTATGACTTGAGTGCTGCTGCACCAGCCTTTAGAAATCTTACATATATTAGGCAGAAATGTAATGCCCCAATGCCAAATCCCAAGAGTCACTGTTGCGGATTTTGTAATTGCTATGCAAGTACACGTACTGAACAAGTAATATAGTAATGAGTTGAGTATCGTCTTCACAGGTATTGATTGCTAAAGTTATTTGCAAAAACTAAATGTCAAATAAGCTAGTTTAAGGATTGAGAAATAAAATTTGTAATAAAATAATAGCAACTAATGGATGCAAATAGAAATGTAATTCTAAGTAGAAAACAACACAATCTGATGAAGTAGTAGAAAATTAGTGGTGAGATTAAGTTGGGATTATTGAATTCTCCTTAGTTGTAAATTTAGGTATAACTGGTGTAGCAATCTTTACAGTAAAAATCACTTCAGTAACCAAATGAATTTGCACATCATAATCTTCCGAATTTATTATGTTTAAAGTTCTTCAAACCAGATTTAATATATTCCTATACCGCACCATGTAACGACCCGACTTTTCGGACCGTTAACTACTTATAAATCACTTCAATAACCGAAAATTCAATCTGCACATCATAATCTTCCGAATTTATTATGTTTAAAGTTCTTCAAACTAGATTTAATATATTCCTATACCGCACCATGTAACGACCCGACTTTTCGGACCGTTAACTACTTATAAATCACTCTAGTAACCGAAAATTCAATCTGCACATAATAATCTTCTGAATTTATTATGTTTAAAATTCTTTAAACCATATCTAATATATTCCTATGCTGCACCATGTAACGACCAGAATTTTTGGACCTTTAATTACTTATATTCTTAGCTTATTTATATAAAAAAAATTAGATGCTGAAAATTTATGACAAATTTTTTTTATACTTATATTTCTTCTTAAGAGATTTATATTCATAACTAACCATTTACTTAATTTGATAATTTTGAAAATAAGTAAAATACTTCTCGATGGTTAAGTAAACTTTATTTAAATTTGTTTATAAACTTTTTCTTAGGGTGATTTAAATAATGCACAACCATAAAGGGCTCCTAGATGAGGAGGGGGGTCACATACGGACCACTTAAGTCCGAATCTCTCCTTAGACAGTTTAGGTCTTTTTGATAGAACCCCTTATATTTTGCATTTATTTAAATCAAAAAATTTCCTCTTTTAGATCTTTTGAAAAATATTTATTTAAATTTTATTCAATTGAAATATATTTTCAAGTTCAATTTAATAAAATCATACATTGCGAAATAAAATGCCAAGCTACAAGTATGTTTTCAAACAACATCAAGCTTATATAATTGAAATCATTTGTCTCGTAATAAGAATATATATGGAAGTAATTTTAATGGTAATATTCTATTGCCCATACCTCGTATTCATCCCCGTCCTGATTCCTGCTAACCCATCAATCAAATCAGAGATTTCTTTCTTTTAGTACCTACAACATGGATACTCATAAACCGTGAGCTTTCACTTAGTAAGTACAATATAATTCTCATAAAACATCTTATTCAGAAACAATCTTTTATGAAAGTCCGGTTATACTATTTTGTGAAATCATTACTTTATGCTTTATTATAAGATATTGTATCATGATTTTATCTCATTCTTATCACAAAAGCTTTTATCTTTCTTATGAGCTATGGTGTACATACCGAATGTGCATTACTGAATGGGGAATCAGGGGAGTGACTTAAGTGAAAACACCCACGGTCATAGTCTTAACATACTTTTCCTTGGGAATCCTCGCTTAGCGGAGGTCGGTCTTATTTTCCCTCAGATATCCTTACTTAGTGGAGGTTGGTACGATACCTTTAAATTCTTTATCTTATTTAGTCTTCTCTTAACATGAGTGGGCACACTTCAACAACAAACCCAAACTTATATTCCATTATCATAGTATTTCTTTTGTTAAAGTATGCTAAAGTATTTTTACATGATAATATTGTAAAGCAAGCATACGTGATTTTTATAGTACAGGGAATATATCTTTATAAGTGTATATTATACATAGGTAATACAATAATAAAATAAAGACAAGTTAACACATGAAATAATTTCAAACATTTTCAAACCATCCGTACCATAAGTGAGATTGTACTTACCTCGTAATATAATTATTCTAGTTCCACTTGTTAATTACGTACACCTAGATCAAAGTTTTGTCATAACGTATGCATACTCTATTTGTTAGAGTAATTTAAAGTATACTTATACTTTTTTTTAAAACTTCTAATTACTTAGTGGGATTAAAACAACTAAAACTCAGCCTTGATCAAATATAAAACTTCACATTTGAGAAATAATGTCATGTTATATTCATTAACTAATTTATACTTTCAACTTAGATTGATGAGATTTAATTCTTCTTAACCTTTATCATAGTAATCTTTTTAATCTATCAATAATTTGATTGTTGACTTGATTAATATCATCCTAAATCAGTTAAGTTTCCTTTGTTATGTTTTTTTTTTCATCAAATACTTGAATTATTCTTGATTAGTTTCTTTATTCGTAATTAAGGGTTATAATATGATAAGTGAGTCAAACACACTAATGGCTACAGAGATTTAAAATCGAAAATCATACTTAGACCAAATATTATTAGAGGTATACATTATTTATTTCCTATAATTGATTTCACATCTTAAATTTAAGTAAATATTTTTTTATCCCAATTAGAGATCTAAAATAAAGTTTTCTATTTATCAAATTTCCATCCCAAAATATTAAGTTTTATAATTTATATTTTTGCTCATAATTTTAAGATATTTTATTTTATGGTCTTATATTTAAAAATCTTTCACTTTTGTTTTTAGTCATTTTGATTTTACTATTATTATTATTATTATGCAGTGTTCATATTTAGAGGCTTAAGAAAATCAACAAAATAAGTCTAAACGTAATATAAATTATATAACATCTAAAGTAGATCAAATATATTATTGTCCATTTATTCTTTTATAGAATCTGTTTAATCATAACAAGCAAGTTGAGGGAATATTTACCTTCCAAGTTTGAATCTTATATCTTATGTCTCAACCACAAAACTAGGTGCTCTCTTCTCTTAATTATAATTCTTAATTTCTAGAGTCGATGGGTAAAATGTTATAGTTTTTTTTTTTTTTGAGAAATGATAATTAGAAAAATGAAGATAATTTTGGCTAAGTAATTGGAAAGTTAAGTATAGATTTGTAATTGCCAAATGAAAGATCTTTTATAGGTCATCCATAGGAGGTATCCAATAAAACATACTTTCACATTCTATCTAATAATCCAAGCACTATTATTACTAATTTTATCAATATATCTTTTTTTACTATTTTATTATTTTATCTTTTACTTTATTTTTCAATCATCCACTACTTTTGTCTCTAATCTTTCTTCTTTTTCAATTACTTGGAATCTAATACCACTAGCTCCCAAAGAAAGTCTCTACTATATTAATATTTTTCATACCTTTTGAATTATTTTAGAGACAAAAGCTACTAATTAGTTTTGTCTATATTTTTTACTTTGAATTATGGCCACTAATTTTCAAAGAATATTTCCATTATCATTTTCCTTTTTCTACCTTTTGAATTATTTTAGAGACAAACGCTATCAATTAGTTTTGTCTATATTTTCCTTTTTTTTAGAATTACGCATTAACTTTATCATTTTCCTTTTCTATTCTACTAATTTAAAGTTACTACCTCTCTAAGATAAAACTTTACTACTCTTCATCTTTTTCTACAACTTATTTTCCACCCTTAGATTGATTTGTCTACTTAATTCTTTCTACCTAGTCATTCAAATTATGATATGGTACTATTTTGGTACAACCATTAACTTTAGTTATAAAATATAACAATTTTTAATGTGACATAAATATGTCGCATTCTTCATTAGGTTATATTGAAGTACATAATATAATCTTTGTAGAATTAATTTATTATTAATAAAAACTAACTTAGAGTTTTCTCACATAATAAAATTTAACATTAAAATAATACTATACATATAATTTCAAGGTTTTGCAAATATAAACTTATTAAAATTCGTCACTGGGTCTATTAATAATAATTCTACTAAGGTTGCAAGTATAGGGATTCCTAGGGGGTTACACACCAGTTTTCAAAATGCCATTTATAGTATCGATTTTCATGGGTATGTAAGGTAACAAAATGTAAAAACCCGGATTTTGGGAAGGTAATTTGGACAATTTATCAATTTTCTGGATATATTATTATGGGGAATAAATTGCAAAAGTTTTGTGCAGAAGGACTAAATTATAATTTTTGGGGGACTAGATTGATAGAGATTTGAAATTTGGAGACTTATGTGTAATTTTTGAAAAATTGCACAGCCCTATACAATAGGGCCACGTGCCCTGTCCTTTTCTTTTCTTCTCTATCTTCTCCCCCGACTACTCTCTCTCTCTCTCTGCATTTCTCAGCTGCACCACCGGAGGAAGCCGCGACCGCCGCTCTAGCCACCGTCTGCCTGTGCCTGTGTTGCGCTGAAGCTCCGCCGCCCCTCGCCAGCCGCCGCTGTCGTCTGGTTCACCGGAAAACCTCCATCAAAGCCGTTGGAGCCGTTTCGATTTTTTCATCACCGGCGACGATTCCGGCTACCATTTGACCTCCAATCAGTCCCATTGGATTCGTCTCGTCTCAAGGATCATCAAGGTATATATATCTCAACCCCATTTTGCCCGAATTGAAAGTTGCCATGTTTGGGTATTTCGAGTTTAAGTTTGACTTTTTGATCTGATCGTTGGATTGAGTCTTTGTTGTCATTTTTGGATTGTACTCGGAAAATGGGGAAGTTTGATATATATATATTGCCTATGTTTGGTGATCGGCATGGAAATCGTAATCGGATGGTCGAGATTTGTCTCGTTTTGCATGCCACCGGCCCAGTGTGGGCCCAAACCCAAATTGGACAAGTTATATGTCTAATCTAACTATTTTGGGTGCTAGGAATTCAGCAAAGAGGTCCGTTTGTGGAATTGAAGCTCTGGTGAGAAGTTGGTTTTTCACAAGAGGACGATCGAGGGCTTGGAATTAGTTCTTGACCCTCCGGGCGATCGTTAACGACACCTTGAGAATTCAATAGCGTGGTATTGCTATTCGAGTAAGGTAGGGACTCAATTACCTCTGTTTTATATTGTTTTTGAATAAACTTATTTTTTGCAACAAATGAGAAAAATGTGATTTTTAGTGTCTCGAATATCTATGATGGGAATGGGTTGTATAAGATACATACTGCATTGCTTTCAAAATTTTCTAAGTGCAGGTTATTTTGGGTATATTAAAAATAGGGCCGTTATGCTGCCCGTTTTTCTATAAGAACCTAGTATGTTGATTTGACTGAAAAACCAGAGCACGATTATTTTCACACTTCAGTTCTGTATTGCACGTGTCATAGGATCATACATGAGCACCGTGTTAGCATCGTGGGTTATAGTGTGGCGCTGTGTGCCCCACCATCGGTGAAAGTCCGTAAACTCGTGCGGGGTTTTGTTACTTCTGATTATCTCCCCATTTGGCAGGCATAGGCAATTCGGTTGCCCCTACAGGTTTGGCAGGCGACACACGGATGTCCCCTCCGGGTATGGGCTTAGGTATCAGGCAGGCTGTTAGGCATACTTAGTGCCATCATCCTGGGTTTCCACAGATGAGAGGATGAGAGCTCATGGGTATGGGTTGATTTATGTCATATGCATATGGATTGAATGGTTTTGATTACACTGCTTTTTATATATATATGGATTTTCGGTTTGGATTATATATATACATCTATGTTTTGGACTAAACTAACCATGCAGAAATTCCCCATCACTAAAATATTTTCGATCGAGGTTCCTACTTGGCATTTTATGCTTACCCCCCTACATTCTTCCTCAGGTGGTGTCCAGTGCGATCTCGGTGATCAAGAGGAGTAAGAGGTCATCTTGATTGCAGTTCGTCTCTTGGTAATGCTAGAAGTTTGTCGTCTTGGTGTTTGGATTGTTTGGGCTTTGTAGTAGCATTGAACTAAGATTACTGCTTTCTATTTTGTCTGAGAACTTATGTATGCCATTCTGGTATTTGGCTTTTGTTTTGGATGACAGTGATACTTGGGCTTATTTTTGACTTCCTGATTTTTAATTATTATTTAGTCTATGTTTAATGGTGTATACGAACTGTGGGAGTAGTTCACGAGATGGAATTCTAATTATTTTATTTAAATGGACCGTTTTTATAAAAACTAGAACTTTTGACACTTTTCAAATAAATCAAGGAATTTCCCACCTTTGTGAAATTCCCCTTCTGCCACTGGCCTGGGTTTTGGGTCGTGACACAATATATTCCTATACTATTACTAATTCAAAGATATATTAAGGAGATGATTGAAACATACATCATTCAAGCTAGATCTAACTATGGTTAAACTTTCCATAATTAATCCTAATTTATTTATCCTAAAAAATAGTAGCCAAGCAATAAAAGGAATTAACAATCAAGTTCACTTGAATAAACAAGAAGAAATTACCATAAACATTAAAATAATATTTAATCAGTCATTATAACCTTAGATTCATCATAATCCTTGCTAAGAAAAACTTAGCTCATATTCTGGGGCTTAAAAATCAGTAGCCCAAAGTATTCCATGGAATATAGAAAATTCAAGAAAAGAGAAAGATATTAAATACAAAGGAAATTTAAAGAAGTAAAGAAAGTTCTAGCTGGATGATGGTGATTTTAACTTCCTGCTGCTGCTAGTATTCCCTCTTCTTCGTCCTTCTTCTCTGTACTATTCCCTCTTTCTTTCTTTTCTTTTCTGTATTCCTCCTTTAGCTCAGCCTCCACTCTCTCCTCTTTCTTATAGTACATCTTTTTCCTTTTATATTTGAGTGGGTGATGTATTCTAGCACACGTGGTAACCAATTGAAGGAGTGAGGACCACTTCTTTAGCTCCCCTTAGCTGGCATTTAATATTGGCTATCATAAATAACTGTGTGTAAAAGATGCCTGCAGGAAAGAGAATCTATTGCTTAGTATTGCTCTGGCATGCTACTGCAACAAAGTTGATTCCAACTTTGACTTAAGTTAAACTTTTCTTCCAAGATGCTGCCATTTAAATTCTATGGAACTCAAGTCCAGATTTCAATAATTCTACTAAAAATTAAAAGAAATAAAATGGATATTGACTAAATTAGATCTTAAACACCAGAAATAACAAAGACCAAGATAAAGTGAAGAAAGACACGTAAACTAGACAATAGATTCCTTTGAAACAACTATCCTAAGACTCAAAAACATACAAAATAACTCTATTTTCATAGAGTTATCACATCCTCAAACTTGAATTGTTACTTGTCCTCGAGTGACAAAACAAAGAAAAACGATATACAAAAGATACAAAAAACACAAAAGAACTCTGGTTTGCTGATAGAGGAATTATTCCTCAATTCTTTGTTCTACCCCTTAATCTTCAACCTATGATTTGAATCACCCATCCTCAAATGCTAGTTTAATTCATTATAAACTCACTTTTACATGTGATTTTTCCTTAGTAATGTGTCAAAACTATGGTTAGAATTCTTCGGATCACTCAAGTCATATCAAAACATGATTGTTGGGCCTAATTTGCTTGTTCCATAAGCTGATTTTGCAAATCCTTCTCCACTTATACAAGTCAACGAAACACTTAAGAGTTATAAGGCTTTCACAAATTTGCAGCACTGAGCTTAATTTGGGGACTCTTCCCTTTTTTTTTTGAGACGCTCAGATGTCACAATGCCTTTTTATGCGAATGCCAATATTGGTGATGAAGGCACCTGGTTACTCAGTAAAATCACCTTCAGAGTTGCTATGGCATACTCATATTCCAAACTTCTGTTTGATGCAAAGGTACATATGGAGCTCATGTTACCCCCGGTTATTAGATAGTCTAGCACAGTGGAGTATTCATTATTTTTATCACTGTTTCTTTTCTTTTTTCTTTTTTTTTTTAACAAGAAATACTCCCCCAAACTTAAGCTCTTCTTACTTTCAATGTATTCTGCCTATACTAAGTCCTCCATGTTTTGTCTCCTAAATTTTTCCTCAAGAGATTAACATAATCAGTTCTAGAAACTTAAGCTCTCATAATGATTCAAGATTTCCTAAGCTTTCCTAAAGTCCTCTAATCCATAGCTCTAGTGCAAAGGAAAATTGGAAATTTCACATATAAAAGCAAACTGAAACAAGTATCCCTAACATTCAATTCACTATAATTTATCTCACAAGATGAAAATTTTAGAGTAACGAGAATTTCATAAGATCAGAATACTACAGCAGACCAGAGCAACAAAGCACAAACGAAATTAACAAACAACCACACAAAAAACTTGACTGACCCACTAAATACACAAAAGAAATAGAAGCAGATAAAAAGGCAAATAGATAAGCTCCCTCAAACTTAAGACAAGCAGTGTCCCTACTACGTTACAAACTGAAAAACAGATAAAGAAATAAAAAGAAAAAATAAAGAGGTGAAAACTCCCTATTATAGCTACTCGATAGCCCTATTGGAACCATCTTCATGACTTTTCTCCGTCATCATTGTCCAAGTCTTGGAGTATCTCTTCTGGAGATGCAGGGAAAGTGGGTTTGGTGAAATTCTTCTATAGGGAATTCTTCAGGACATTGTCCCTTTCCTTTGCATAAGTCCAGTATTATTGTTGCTGCCTATGAGACTACTGTAACATTAACATCAGCTGGTACTACTAGATCTCCTACTGACTCACTTGCTGCTCCAGGGATCTTAGCTACTGAAGGATATCATTGTTAGTGCTACTGCTATATGCTGCAGCAGGTCTGCTTGATGAGGGTCGATAAGTAGAATCGGTGGGTCCTTTTCGTGCTATACAGGCCACAACTATGGAATCAATTTCACCTGTATTGTGTAGCTTTTCTTCATTGACCAGGTAAGGAGCAAGAGCATTATGGCACATCTTACTAATCAAAGATGGGAAAAATAGAGCTCCTGACTTTCTCACAGCATATGCACAAATCTCCTTATAAATCATTTGACCCACATTTATAGATTTGACAGTTAACACGGAGTACAACAGCAACACATGATCCTTGGAAAATGTTTTGCCCTGTGTGGTAGGTAGCAAGCAGGAATTTAGAAAATGTTAACAGACTTTTGCAGGTGTGTGCAATGAGCTCCGAAGATAGGTGTAGGCACCATAAGAGGATACATTCCACTCAACCCTTGCTATAGCAATAGTCTCCAGTACTGTGAGCGGTTTAGGTTCTGTAACTTTGTCTATGAATTTAGAATGCTCATCCACAGTAACTCTTAAGCCAAATATAGCATTGATGGCTTCTGCACTCCACTGAACTTGAACACCTCTAATATACACGGTGTCTTCCTTTGAGTCAATCAAATTGGCGTAGAACTCACAGACCAGAGGCACAATTGAGTCCTCTGGGTGAGCGTAGAAGAGCTACCAGTTGTGTTGGATAATGAGGTCTGCAATGAACGGCAGTGCCCCAATGACTCAATATTTCCAGCATGAACCTTTACTCAGCACTTAGTGACTGATTTTGGATGTTATCTTCAAACTGGGTATCGGCCTCATCCGAATCAAATTTGGCCACTTTAGAAGCCTTGCATGAAACTCTCTTGATCCACATTTCCTTCACAAATGGCTAAGTTATCTCCTCTAATCTTGAGCGAAAATGAGACTTCCACTTGAATTAAGTTACATTGTTGTCAAGAAGAGAGGAAAAAAGGTGTCGCTTTTTGGAGATTTTGTGGGGTTAGGGTTCAATTTTGAAAAAATAGACCCACATCCCTCTCTTTTCATTTTGAAGTAAGAATTATGGGCTGATGCTGACTTCGTGGAAGACCCAACTCCCCACGTGGCAGAACTATCACCCCACTACTGCTGCCCATGTTTTTTTTTTTTTAGTCTGGAACTGGACCTATTGCTGCAACAACTCTTCCACACTGTGTTTGTTGCTGTAGCAATTTGTTAGTTCCTAGGAATTTGCCTTTATGGACTGGAATACCAGATATCCTTCCTGAGCTCCCTCTTTCTTACTTGTCTCCACTTTTAAGCATGTTTCCCTGCATGTGAAGCAACCATAACTTAAAAATCAAGTTTTCACATATTTTTGCTCTTTTTTTTTGAACAACTAATAGAAAAACAGAAAAGTACAAAATTTCTAGAGAGTGAAAGAAGAAAAGAATTAAAAAGGATGAAGGTAAGGAATATGCAGCGGGTTGCCTCCCACTAAGCACTTGTTTTAGAGTAGGCAGCTCGACTTCTTGCTTATTCATGGTTCTTGTAGAGAGATTGAGGTCTTTCTTCAGTCAAGCTCAGCTCCCTAGTAATGCTTCAATCTTTGGCCATTGACCTTAAATTGGCACGCTAAATTTTCTTTCAGGAAGTTGACAACATTATATGGGTAGACTTTGGCCACTCTGAATGAACTTGACCACTTGGAATTTAATTTACTAGGAAATAGCTTCAAACGGGAGTTAAATAACAAGACTTGCTACCCAAGTTCAAAGCTTCTTTGTTGTATCTTGCTATCCTACCATTTTTTTGTTTTATCTTTATGCAACTTGGCATTCTTATAAGCAAACATCTGAAACTCTTTCAGCTTATTTAGCTATAGCAACCGTGTTTCTATAGCAGCTTGAAGGTCTATGTTTAGCTTCTTCATTGCCCAATATGCTTGGTGCTCTAGCTCTATTGGCAAGTGACATGCTTTCCCAAAGATCAGCCTATATGGTGACATCACCAAGGGTGTTTTAAAGGCTGTCCCCCAAAGAGCATCATCAAGTCTTGTTGACCAATATTTCCTAGTGGGATTTACAATTTTTTCCAAAATTCTTTTAATTTCTCTGTTAGAAATTTCAGCTTGGCCACTTGTTTGTGGATGGTATGCTATAGCAACCTTATGCCTCACCCTATATTTGGCCAAAAGATTCTCAAACTGCTTGCTGCCAAAGTGTGTTCCCTCATCACTTATGATGGCTCTTCGTGTGCCATAGCATATGAAAATATTCTTGTGCAAGAGCTTCACCACTACCTTGGAATCATTCATGGGCAATGCTGAAGCTTCCACCCATTTAGAAACATACTCCATAGCTACCAAGATATAAAGATTCCTAAAAACTGGAGGAAATAGCCCTATGAAGTCTATGCCCTACACATAAAACAGCTCAACTTCCAGAATATTGTTTAAGGGCATTTCATACCTTTGTGAGATATTCTCAACTCTTTGGCACCTATCACAAGTCTTGATAAATTCATGAACATTCTTGAAGGTGCTTGGCCAATAACAACCCGAATGTAAGACCTTAGCAGTCATTCTAAAACCTCCAAAATGTCTTCCATATGGAGATGAATGGCAGTAGTGTAAGATATAATGAATTTCTTCATTAGGAACACATCTTCGCAAAATCTGATCTGCACATTGCTTGTATAGGTAAGGCTCATCCCAATAGTAAGCTTTCACATCATGAAAAAATTTATTTTCCTATTGGTTGTTCATATCCAGTGGGATTAGTCCACTCACCATATAATTAGCAAAGTTTGCATACTAAGGAATAGTCACATGTTGTACAACTAGAAGTTGTTCATTTAAGAATGCTCTCGAATAGTTGCTTTGTTCTCTTTCTCATCTCATGCTTCCAAGCTAGATAGGTGACCTGTAACTTGATTCTCAGAGCTCTTCCTATCTTTTATCTCCAAATCAAACTCTTGCAATAATAGTATCCATCTAATCAATCTTAGTTCGGTATCCTTCTTTGCAATGAGATTCTTAATTTAGAATGATCTGTATAAACGGTGAACTTTTTTCCCACAAGATAGGGTCTGAATTTGTCAAAAGCGAAAACAATAACTAGAAGCTTATTCTCAGTAGTGGTGTAGTTCAGCTGAACCTCAGATAAGGTCTTATTGCTATAGTAAATAGAGTGGAATACCTTCTCTTTTCTTTGTCCCAACACAGCTACAACTGTATGATCACTTGCATCGCACATCAGCTCAAATTGTAAAGACCAATCTAGAGCTACTATAATTGGGGCAGAAATAAATCTTTTCTTTAGCTCTAAGAATGCTTGCATACATTCTTTATTAAACTCAAATGATCTATTTTGCTCCAGTAAAGTGCACAACGGTTTAGAAATTTTTGAAAAATCCTTTATGAATCTCCTGTAAAAGACTACACATCCCAAGAAACTTCTAATACCCTTGACTGATGTCAGAGGTGGTAGCTTCTCAATAACATCAATTTTTGCCTTGTCTACTTCAATGCTGTGTTTGGAAACTCTATGACCCAACACAACGCCTTTCGCACCATAAAGTGGCATTTTTCCCAATTTAAGACAAAGTTAGTTTCTTCACATCGCTCCAACACCTTTTCTAAATTCAGCAAGCAATATGCATAGGATTCCCTAATCTGTCAAACATTTGGTCAATGAATTGTAGTGGAAAATGATCTTTTCTTGTGGCCTTGTTGAGTTTCCTGTAGTCCATGCACACCTTTTAACCAGTTACTGTTCTTATGGGTATTAACTCATTATTATCATTAGCCACAATTGTTACACCTCCTTTTTTTGGCACACACTGAACTGGGCTGACACAAGAACTGTCTGAAATAAGGTAGATTATCCCTACATCCAGCCATTTGATCACCTCTTTCTTCATAACTTTCTTCATGATTGGGTTTAGTCTTTGCTACTGCATGCAGATTGTAGGGTTGATTCCTTTTGTATCAGCAATTGTCCACCTTATTGCTTTCTTGAACTTTCTAAGTACTGCAAGTAATTGCTATTTTTGCTCCAAACTTAAGGCTGAAGAAATAATCACAAGTAACATGTTAAAGTCATCAAAATGTGCATACTTCAAGTGAGAGGGCAATGATTTTAACTCCAAAATCGGAGGTTCTTCAACAGATGGTTTAGAAGGTTTGAAACCTCTCTCTAATAATTTGAGAGATTCAAATTGTTTTCTAGTCTAGCGAGTGAATGCTTTGTCTCCACCCATAGAATATAGCCATCTTCTTCAAGTTCTTCTTCATAATAGGCCTTTATGGACACTGACAACATATTATCATAGGTTTCTTAGAATTCATTAATCACAAGTGAATCTAACACATTGATGATTCAACACTCCTCTATTTCATTCGGAAATCGCATAGTCTTGAACATATTGAAAGTGACCTACTCATTATCAGCTCGCATCGTGAGCTCTCTTTTTTGTACATCAATTAATATCCTTCTAGTAGCAAGAAATTTGCCTAAGATTATAGGCACTTCCTTATCAGCCTCATGAGGAATATGAACTTATCCACCTAAACTAAAACATCTTTAATTTTCTCTTTAGGGTGAGCAAAGGATCTATCTGTAAGCTAAAGACCAACTCTAGTTGGTCTTGCTTCCCTAATTCCTAGCTTTCTGAAAGCTAACATGGACATGAAGTTAATGTTTGCTCCTAGATCATACAAGGCTTTCCCATAATAGGTATCCCCAATGGAACATGGTATTATAAAACTTTCAAGATCTTGAAGTTTAGGAGTGATTTTACTCTGCAAGATTGAACTGCACTCTTTGGTAAGTGTCACTATTTCAAACTCTCCCAACCTTTTTTTCTTATAGAGGATGTCCTTCATGAATTTGACATACTTTGGCATCTGTTCTAAAGCTTCCATAAGTGGTATATTGATATGTAGCTACTTCAAAACCTGAAAAATTTATTGAATTGCTTATTTTGCTACTATATGTGGAATCGTTGAGGAAAAGATGGCGGTGGTCTGTCGTTCTACTTTTCTAGGTAGTTTTGCTGTAGCAGATTTCTCTTTTTCTTTAGTCTGCTTCACCACTTTTTCCACTCTATCTTCCTTGTCCTCTTCTTCTTGGATTGAAGAGGGCTCTCTTGGTTATTTGGGCTTTACTTCAGGCCTTTCCAGCTCTATTCCACTCCTTAAAGTGATTACTTTTCAATGTTCTTTACCACATTCCTCTGATTTTTTATATCACTTTGCAAAGAATTGCAGGGCCAGCTGTTCAAGGCATTAGCTGATTGCCCTATTTGATTCTCCAAGTTTCTGAGCAAAGCTGCTTGGCTCTGAATCATTGCAGATTGATTCTGAATTATAGTACATATTTTGCCATGTACTCCTTCAATAAAGCTTCCATTGAGTTGGATTGCTCTAGATGTTGCTATTTCTAAAACTCTTATTGCTATTATAGATGCTATTAGAAATCAGGTAGTTGGGTTGATTTATTTAGAGTTGTATATGAACTAGTTCCTTGATTGCTCTATGAAAAATTAGGATGCTGCCTCCATCCTTAGTCGTAGGTATTCGAAAACGGATTGTTGTTCTTGTTAAAGTTCCCCACATAACACACCGAAGTAGGGTTGGATGGGTAGCTATCAAATAAATGTCCTATACCACAATAAACACAAGAAACTACAATAGATTGCTCTGCATTTGCTCCAATAGCCATATTTATAGATTTCAGAATATTGGATAGCGATGAAACTTGAGTTGTCAAGGCTATGACTATATCTACATCATGAATTCCAACGAATGCCTTTCTACAACAACTTTTTTAGTTGGCCATTACTAGTTGTTATTGGCCATCCGCTCCAAAATCTCATAAGCTTCATTGTAGGATTTTGCAAGAAGAGCACTATTAACTGAAGCATCCGCCATTATTCGAGTATGAGCATTGAGAGCATTATAAAATGTCTCCATTTTGATCCAATGAGGGATTCCCTAGTGTGGGCACTTTCTTACCAACTCCTTAAAGCACTCCCATGCTTTATATAATAATTCCCAAAGGAAGTAATATCATTTCTGAGTTTAGTATTCTTTGTTGGTGAGAAATATTTCGTCAAAAATTTCTCCGCCAAGTTATTCCATCTGGCCACCGAATTTGGGGGTATTGTGTTTAACCATGCTCTTGTTCTATCTCTTAAAGAGCATAGAAATAATTTCAGCCTTAAAGCTTCATCTGTGACTCATTGCAACTTGAATGAATTACACACTTCTGTGAATAACCGAAGGTGAAGATATGGATCCTCCATTCATAGCCCATTGAATTGCCCCACAGTTTGGAGCATCTGAAACATAACTAGCTTTAATTCAAACTAAAATGCTTGAATTTTTGGCCTAACAATACCAGGATTTAGCCCATTGAGAATAGGAATAGCATACTCTCTGATTACTCTATCTCTGTCATGTGCCATTGCTACAACATTATTAGTATCAATAGCTTTAGCCATTCCTTCTACACCTGCTAAACCTTGCTGCTACTCCCATCTCCTTGCTCGAAATGTTCTTTCAATCTCAGGATCTAAGGGCACCAACTCTTGGTCCTGTTGATTATTCATATAAAGAGTATAATTTCATACAAGCATAGCCACTCAATCAAATTAAGAAAAAGTAAAGGCAAGATAAATATAATAATTGCTATGAATAACTTTAGATATCTCAATCCCCAGCAGTGGCACCAAAAACTTGTTGCAGATTTTATAATTGCTATGCAAGTGCATGTACTGAACAAGTAATATAGTAATGAGTTGAGTATCATCTCAACAGAGATTGATTACTAAAATTATTTGTAAATGCTAAATATCAAACAAGCTAGTTTAAGGATTAAGAAATAAAATTTGTAATAAAATAATAGAAATAATAGAAACTAACGGATGCAAATAGAAATGTAATTCTAAGTAGAAAACAACACGATTTGATCAAGTGGTTATAAATTAGTGGTGGGATTAAGCTGAGATTATTGAATCCTCCTTGGTTGCAAATCTGGGTACAAATACTGCAACAATGCTTATGGCAAAAATCATTCTAGTAACTGAAAATTCAAATTGCACCTAATAATCTTCCAAATTTATTATATTTAAAGTTCTACAAGCCAGATTTAACATATTCGTATGCCACACTAGTTTTCAAAATGCCATTTATAGCATCGATTTTCATGGGTTATGCATGGTAACAATATATTCCTATACCATTACTAATTCAAAGATCTACTAAGTAAATGATTGAAACATACATTATTCAAGCTAGATCAAACTAAGATTATCCTTTCTAGAATTAATTCTAATTTATTTATCCTAAATATTGGTAGCCAAGCAATAGAAGGAGTTAACAATCAAGTTCACTTAAATGAACAAGAGAAAATTACCATAAACATTAAAAGAACATTTAATTAGTCATTATAATCTTAGATTCATCATAATCCCAGTTAAAAAAAACTTAGCTCATTTTTTGGGGCTTAAAATTCAGCAGCTCAAAGTATTCCATTGAATATAGTTTTAGCTAGATGATGGTGATTTTAGCTCCCTGCTACTGCTAGTACTCCCTCTTTTTCGTCCATTCTTATATGTACTGCTCCCTCTTTCTTTCTTTTCTTCTCTATATTCCTCCTTTTGCTCAGCAGCCACTCTCTCCTCTTTCTTTCTGTACATCTTTTTCTTTTTATAATTTGAGTGGGGGAGGTACCCTATGTAACCCCTAGATATTCCTAAACTAGCAACCTTAGTACAATTATTATTAATAAATTTAGTGTCGAATTTTAATATATTTATGTTTGCAAATACTTGAAATTATGTGTGTAGTGATACTTTAATGTTAAATTTTATTATGTGAGAAAACTATAGTTATTTTTTATTTTAACTTAGAAATTCTAAGTTAGTTTGTCCTAATAATAAATTAATTCTACAAAGATTACATTATGTACATAACCTAGTTAAGAATGTGGTGTGTTTATGTCACATTAAAAATTGTTACATTTTATAACCTAAAGTAAATGGTTGCATCAAAATAGTACAATGGCATAATTTGAAAGGCTAAGACTTAAGTATACAAGGAATTAAGTAGACAAATCAATCTAAGGATGAAAAATAAGTTATAGAAAAAGATGAAGAGTAGTGAAGTTTTACCCTAGGGAGGTAGTAACTTTAAATTGGTGGAATAAAAAAGGAAAGAGATAAAGTTAGTGAATAATTTTAAAAAAAGAAAATATACACAAAACTAATTGATAGCTTTTGTCTCTAAAATAATTCAAAAGGTAGAAAAAGGAAAATGATAATTAAAATATTCTTTGGAAATTAGTGGCCATAATTCAAAGTGGAAGACATAGACAAAACTAATTAGTAGCTTTTATCTCCAAAATAATTTAAAAGGTATGAAAAAGATTAATATAGTGCAGACTTTCTTTGGGAACTTGTAATATTGGATTCCAAATAATTAAAAAAAGAGAAAGATTAGAGACAAAAGTAGTGGATAAGTGAAAAATAAAATAAGAGATAAGGTAATGGAGTAGTAAAAGAAGATATATTGATAAAATTAGTAATAATGGTGCTTGTATTATTAGATGGAATGTGAAAGTATGTATTATTGGATACCTCCTAAGGATGACCTATAAATAGATCCTTCATTTGGCAATTGCAAATCTATACTTAACCTTCCAATTGCTTAGCCAAAACTATTTTCATTTTTCCAATTTTCTTTTCTAAAAAAAAAACTCTTTGTACCTCACTTTCTTCCAAACCTACAAGAGCTATAATATTTTACCCATAGACTGTTGAAATTAAGAATTATAATCAAGACAAGAGAGTACCTAGTATTGTGGTGCAGACTTAATGAAGAAGAATGAAAGAATTAAGAAGGTAGGTTGTACAAACACATTTAAGTTTATTAAGATTTTTAGCTCTAAAATTATAAGAAGTTTAATTTTTAGTATTTTGATTTCTAGTAAAATATTGATACTTGGAAAAGTTCCCAAACACTCCAAGAAAGAAGATTCAAGTTTGGATGGTAAATATTCCCCCACCTTGCTTGTTATGTGTTTAAATAGATTCTACAAAAGAATAAATGGGTAATAACATATTTGATCTACTTTAGATGTTTTATAATTAATATTATATTTAGACTTATTTTGTTGATTTCTTAAGCCTCTAAATATGAATATTTCATAATAATAAAGGCTAAATAATAGTAATAATAGTAAAATCAAAATGACTAAACACAAAAGTATAAAATTAAATAAAAGAAGAATCTTTAACAAAAAGATAACCAATAACCCAATATTTACCATTGGATGGTATAAATGTTAGAAATCTTAAGATTATGGACAAAAATATAAATTATAAAACTTGAAATTTTGGGTTAGAAATTTGGTAGTAAACTTTATTTTATATCTCTAATTGGGATAAGAAAAGATTTTCTTAAATTTAAAACGTGAAATCAATTATAAGAAATAAATAATGTATGCCTCTAGTTGTATTTAGTTTAAGTTTAGTTATGGACCTAAAAGGCGTGATCAATGCCTAATAATATTTAGTCCAAGTGTGATTTTAGATTTTAAATCTTTGTAGCTATTAGTGTGTTTGACTCACTTATCATATTATGACCCTAAATTAGGAATAAAGAAATTAATCAAGAATAATTCAAAGTATTTGATGAAAATAAATATAACTAAGGAAACTTAACTGATTTAGGATTATATTAATCAAATCAACAACCAAATCATTGATAGATTAAAGAGCACCATGATAAAGGTTAAGGAGAATTAAATCTCATCCATCTAAGTTGAAAGTATAAATTAGTCAATGAATATAACATTACATTGTTTCTCAGATGTGAAGTTTTATGTTTGTTCAATAGTGAGTTTTAATTGTTTTAAGCCCACTAAGTAATTAAAAGTTAAAAAAAAAATATAAGTCCACTTTAAAATTACTCTAACATATAGAGTATGCATATATTAGGGCAAAACATCGACCTAAACATACTTAATTAACGAGTGGAACTAGGACAATCATATGAAGAGGTAAGTACAATTTCATCTATAGCATGAATGGTTTGAAAAATATTTCATGTTTGCAGTATGATATATTTGAAATTATTTTATGTGCTAACTTGCCTTTATTTTATTATTGTATGGCCTATGTATAATGTATGCTTATAAAGATACATTTTCTATGCTATAAGAATGATGTATGCTTACTTTACAATGTTATCATGTAAAAGTACTTCAGCATACTTTAACAAAGGAAACACAATATAAGTTTGGGTTTATTGTTGAAGTGTAGCTACTCATGTTAAGAAAAGACTAAATAAGATAAATAATTTAAAGGTGTCATACCAACCTCCACTAGGTGAGGATATCCGAGGGAAAATAAGATCGACCTCCTATAAGTTAGTATTCCTGAGGAAAAGTATGTTAAGATTATGACTGTGGGTGTTTTCAGTTGGATCGCTCCCCTAGTTGCTTATTCGGTAGTACACACTCGGTATATATACCAGGGTCCATAAGAAAGATAAAAAACTTTGTGATAGAGAATGAGATAAAATCATGATACAATATCTTATAATAAAGCATAAGTAATGATTTCATAAAACTACATAACCAGACTTTCATAAAAAATTGTTTGTTTATAAGTAAAATTTGTTGTGAGAATTACATTGTACTTGCTAAGCGAAAGCTCACATTTTATGAGTATCCATGCTATAGGTACAAAAGGAAAGAGACCTCTAATTTAATGGATGGGCTAGATGGAATCGAGACAGGGATGAACGCGAGGCACATGCAGTGTAATACGGCCATTAAAATTATTTATGCATATGTTCTTATTATGAGACAAAGGATTTCAATTATGTAAGCTTAATGTTGTTGAAAACGTACGTATAACTTGCCAATTTATTTCACAATATATGTTTTTTTTTTTTAAATTGAACTTGAAAATGTATTTCGATTGAATAGAGTTTAAATGAATGTTTTTCAAAAGATCCAAAAGAGAAAATAATTTGATTTAAATAAATGCAAAACACGAGAGGGTTCTTTCAAAAAAACCCTAATTGTCTAAAGAGCTTAGAGCTTGGGACTTAAGTAGTTCGTATGTGACCCCCCTTCTCACTTGGGAGCCCTTTATGGTTGCACATTATTTAAATTACCCTAATAAAATATTTATAAACAAATTTAAATAAAGGTTACTTAACCATCGAGAAGCATTTTACTTATTTTCAAAATTTAAGTATATGTTAATTATGAATATAAATCTCTTAAAAACAATTCAAAGTATTAAAAAAATTTGTCATAAATTTTCAGTATCTGAATTTTTTTTTTTTTTTTTTTAATAAGTAAGCTAAGAATGAAAATAGTTAATGGTCCAAAAATTTGGGTCATTATCGTAGGTATCAGAGTGGGTATCCTGCCATCCTACCTCGTATTCCTTCGCAATGTTTTAGACAACTCAAGTAAGTAGAATTTTTGCTTAGTATATTATTTAACCTTAAGAATATATTATGTAGTAGTAATGGACGCCACGATAATCGACATTCCAATGGACTGAGAAATTACCCAACCTCAACTTTTAGAGCTGCAGCAATGGCTGTCTTTGGAGTAGGATGACCACCATATTACTTGGGAGAATCTACACCTAAAGTGTTAGGGAATTGGCTTCACGAAACGGAACCACTTTTACAAGCGTGTCATATCCAGGAGTACAAATAGACTATTCTTATAGTCATGTAACTGCGAGATAATGCTCGAGCATGGTGGCGAGTATCAAGACACATTGCAGACAATATGAGTTCGGAAATGTTCTACAGATGAATCATAGCACACTTTTCACAAATAGAACACCATAACATTCCAATATAGATCCCGACAATAGAGAACTAATTACAAGAATGAGCTTTTGACTTTATGAGAAATAGATGGGAATCCCAGCCAGGTGAATCTATGGAAGAATATAACATCCAATTTTCGAGGAAGTAGTTCACCTATTCCCTCCAAGATAGCCTAATAGTATCCTACTTATGACTTATTGGAATAGAATCCCAAGTCATATCCGAAGACGCATGAGGAACCCACTTATTGATATGAATCTTGAATGCATTAGTTCAGGGGAAACTCATGCGAAAGAGGACTATCAAAGGGAAATGGAAGCGTATGGCTAAAGGATCTTCTGCCAGAGGAACACCATTCTAACAAGGAGATCCCGAGGAAGAGCAAAGAAAGATACAACCCCGAATAGATGTGGAGAGGACCATGCCCACTGGACAAGGGCATACTAATGACAATGAGAAAGACTCTGAAGAGGACCCAGAGGAAAACCCTAGCGAACCTTCCAACACTAATATGAGAGATTAAGTATAGAGTAGACTAGAAATGTTTATATGTCCCTATCTTGTACTTTAATTAATGAAATAATATAATAATGAAACAATGTATGTCTTATTGCTTAATTTATCCCTTTTGCATAATCGAAGTTGAGATAACTAATAATACCTTGAATTAATAGGAGTCAACTAAAAACAAAGAAAAATGGTAAGAGGGAGGGTAAGACCACGAATCAATCCAATAAATGCACCTGAAACACCTAACTTAAGTAATCTTGAAGCTAACTTGCAACAATAACTCCAAGCTAAAGAAGAGGAGATGAGAAACTTTCGTGAGCAATAAGGAAACAATCCCAAAAGAATGTTGAACCTCAAATGGAAGATAAAGAATCATTACCTCAAGAGAAAGGACTAGCACTACAACCGAAACCTGTAATACCTTATCGATGTGTGGAATGCAAATAATCACTTTATGAACGCTTTAGAAAGATATGTCATGCTGAGTTTGAAGGATCGACGGATCCTTTAGTGGCTGAAGAATAGTTATCATCAATCCAAACTATCCTAGATTTTATGAACCTTAATGACCATAAAAAGTGTTATGTGTGTCCTATGTCCTAAAGAAAGATGCAGGATATTGGTGGGCAACAATCAAAATGAGAAGAAATGTCGTGGAATAACTTAATCCATGAATTCAACCAGAAATACTATAATCGTATGGCAATGTGGGCCTAGTAAAATGAATTCATTAACATCAAACAAGGGAATATAACAGTCATCGAGGCCGTATAAAATTTCGACCAGCTTGCAAGATTGCGTCCTTATTTGGTACCCAATGAAGAGAAACGAGTAAGGAGGGTGCTTAAAATGTTTCGCACTAAATTAGCAGTTGTCATTGATAGTGGCGATAACCCACAAACTACAGTTGCAGAATGTGTAGGAAGGACACTCAGAGCAGAATATCATCTTGCCTAAGCCAAAGAAGAACAACAAAAGCATTTCGAATCAAAGAAGAACTAATGTGGACAAGCTAAACCAAATCAGGACAACAACCAAAGAGAATTTGGAAACCAGTCTGGCCATAATAAGAACCAGAATAACAATAATAATAATTGCAATAATTATAGTGGAAAGAAAAGAATGAATAACTTTGGTTACCAAAGAAACAAAAAAGGAGAGCCTCGATAATAAAAGAAGACCAAGGTAGATTTTCCACCGTATCCTAAGTATGGGAAGAAACACCTTGGGGAATATCTCTTTAGCTCAAACACTTGCTACTTTTGTGACAAGGAGGTTCATTATGCCAAGAACTGCTATAGTAAAAAGAATCAGGCTAAACTTCCAACCATGTCTAAGCCACAAGGACCTTAAATTTATAATATGTAGATAAAATTTGAAGGACACCAGATTGGTCAAGGAAGATTAGAAGCACCTCCAGAAACTATTGCCCAAGTTTATGCCTTTACGAGAGAGGATGCAGATGCGAGAACCTCTAATATGGTCACAAGTCAGCTATCTGTTGTCACTCAAAATGCATATGTCTTGTTTGATTCTGGTGCTATGCATTATTTTGTGTCACATGTGTTTGCCAAAAGAATAGCTCAGAATAGTGATAAAATGATAGAACTTTAAATGTAGCTCTACCTTTAGGAGAAACTTTGACAACGACTTATTGGATAAGACATGTTTCAATAATTATAGTTGTTAGAGAACTATATGTTGACCTAATCATCCTAGGAATGATTGATTATGATGTCATTCTAGGAATGGACTTCTTAGAAAGGTATAATACTAACATTAAATGTCAAAGTTGAAGGATCACGCTCAAACCTCTAAGAGAAGAAACATTCACTAATAATAGAGATACTAAGAAATAACCTCGAGTGATGATCTCAGCAATGCAAGCAAGGAGAATATTGAGTAATGGATATCTGGGAAATCTAGCTAATATTCTACATAAGAGTAAAAACTAAAAGAAGAGGCCAAAAGATGTAATCATCATCAAGGAATACATTGACGTGTTTCCCGATGATATGCCAGGACTACCGCCAGAGCGAGAAATTTCCTTTGAGATCGAATTACTGCCTGATACTACCCCTATTTCCAAAGCACCTTATAGAATGGAATCTATTGAGCTTAAAGAGCTACAAACCCAACTATAAGAGTTGTTAGATAAAGGTTTCATCCAACCAAGCCACTCACTATGGAGTGCACCTGTGCTATTTGTGAAGAAGAAGGATGGAACATTCGAAATATGCATCAACTATGGGGAATTGAATAAGGTGATCATAAAAAATAAATATCCTTTGTCAAGAATAAATGACTTGTTCGATCAACTAAAAGGAGTTACAGTTTTCTCAAAGATCGATTTGCGATCAGGCTATCATCAACTGAGAGTTATAGAGAATGATATTCCGAAGTCTGCTTTTCGAATATGATATGGGCATTATGAGTTGTTAGTGATGCCTTTTGGGCTAACCAATGCTCCTAGTATTTATGGACCTGATTAATAGAGTGTTCAAGGAATACTTGGACAAATTTGTCATAGTCTTTATCGATGACATCTTGATTTACTCAAGGTCTCAGCAGGAATAGTAACAACACCTCAAACTTATATTGCAAAAGTTAAGGGAACACCGCCTGTATGCCAAATTCTCCAAGTGTAAATTCTGTCTGGATCGAGTCCATTTCTTAGGACATGTGGTTGCAAAGGAAGGACTTGCCATAAATCCTTTCAAGATAGAGGCAATGAACAATTGGCCAGCACCTAAAACCATGACTGAAGTGAGGAGCTTTTTGGGATTAGCCAGCTATTACTGAAGATTTGTAAAAGGATTTTCAAAGCTCGCTACACCCCTTACGACCCTTACAAAAAAAGGGAAGAAATACAAATGAAGGAAAAGTGTGAAGAAAGCTTCCAAGAGTTAAAGAATAGGCTTACCAGTGCATCTATACTTACCATCCCATCAAACGAAGGATAGTTCGCCATTTATAGTGATACATCGAAGCTGGGACTAGGAGTAGTTGTGGTGCCCAAGATTCTCACATGCATATTAAGCCAATAATAAATATGTTCTAATTGCATATTAGGCATCTAGAAGTTGTTTATACTAGTTTTGTAGTAACATACTCATTCATTATATTATGTGCATTTACATACATGTTATTATACTAATGATTATCGAAGTATCCCAATGCAGTGTAAAGGTTCAATATCCAAAAAGAGAGAGCTCGGTGTGCTAAAAGAACAAAGAATATAATTATGAAAGCAGTACTATATGCACATGCATTAAGATTGTACTTATTGATAACTTAGTCAAATAGTAGTTTTTCGGTAAAATGCATCTTTCATGTTTTTCAGAGCCAAATTCACTGTGTGTTTAACACGTCAAATAGGCTTAATTCAATGTCTAGGACTTATTTATAGCATTTTATTTATCGTCTCCAGGTAAGCACGAGGTGGCATTCAGGACACTAATTGGTATTTTGTTGCACTAAGCTAGCTTAGATTAAGCTTAATCGCGTAATGTCATTTTTGTGCATTCTAATAATTGAGTGCCAATACTATGTTTGCATTGTTAATTAGAGTCTAATTGACTTTATTTTTATGTTTAATGATTGGTTAAGGGGCTAGGTTCCACCAAATTACAATAAGATTGGCCATATAGGATCATAAGTCAAAGTATGACTAGTTTTCACTTTCTAAGGTAGGATTCACCAACTTTGGCTACACTTGGGTGTATAGGAGTGACCAGCAATGTGGTGACTATGCTAAGGATGTTTTAGAGCTTGACACATGGAAAGTAATGACCGAAATACCCAAAATACCCCTTAGAATTTAAGTTATGCCATTTCTTAGTCATTAAGTATCACTTTTAGACCAAATCTGGTCATTTGCATTCCCTTTCTCTCCAGCCACGACCT
>JXTB01000659.1:146120-161701 GCA_002914805.1 Parasponia andersonii
TTTACGAGATTTTTAAGCATACATAAGCATGCATAGTTTTTACTTACTGAGCTTTAGCTCATTTTAGTCTTGTGATGCAGATGAGGAGGCACATTTTGGTGTTGACTAGCTGGTTGCCTGGCTTGCCTTTTGTCGCCATGATCATACAGATGTAGACGAGCTTGACCTGTGGGCGACATTTTTTTGTTCTGAGATATTTTGGTGTAATGTAAATATTACAGCTGATGGCAAAATCGACTGGTGAAAACCTCTTTTGATTGTACATTTTGTAAAGACACTTTTAACAAGAAATGCCATTCAGTTTCTTTTGTCCTAAAGTTCTAGAAAGTTAAAAAAAAAAAAAAAATTGCCCACCTTTTTATCAAAACAGAAGTTAAAGATTTAGAAAGAATAATACTTCATAGTTTGACTGTATATGACAATATGGTTAAACTAGGGGGTGTTACAGTAGTAGTAATACAAAATTGAAAGGCCGTGGTATATGGTTCTCGACAACTAAAGGAGTATGAGAAAAACTACCCAACTCATGATCTAGAACTTGTTGCTGTAGTATTCGCTCTCAAACTTTGGCGACACTACTTATACAGGGCTCAATGTCGAATTTACACTGACCATAAAAGACTGAAGTATATATTCACTCAGAAAGAGTTGAACATGAGGCAGCGTAGACAGCTTGAGTTAGTAAAGGATTACGATCGTGAAATCTTATACCACTCAGGAAAGGTAAACAAGTTTGCAAATACGCAAAGCAAAAACATGACTTCAACTCTGATGTTAATAAGGAAACCCAAGAGCTCGATCCTATCTTAGTACGAATTAAGGAAGACATTGCAGAGAGAAAATAGGCCTAGTTCAATCTCTCTTCTGATGGAATTCTCAAACTAAATGGTAGATTATGCATACCCAATGATGCCAAAATAAGGAATCAGATCCTTTCCAAGGCACATGAGACCCCTTATTTTGTCCATCCTGGTGCGATAAAGATATATAAGGATCTAAAGGAACTCTTCTGGTAGAATGGAATGAAAACCGATGATGCCAAATATGTACAAAGGTGCTTGATGTGTCAAAAAGTCAAAACTGAACACAAGCAGCCTACTGGAGAATTGAAACCAATTTAAATTCCAGAGGGGAAATGGGAGAAAATTATTATGGATTTTGTAATTGGATTACCAAGAATGCCAAAAGAATATGATACAATATGGGTAATTGTGGATCAACTAACTAAATCAGTACACTTTCTACCAATGACAATCACTTACACAGTGGAAACGTCAGCTGAATTATACGTGAATGAGATAGTAAGACTATATGGAATACCACGAAAGATTATTTTTGATCGTGACAGTCGATTTGCCTCTACTTTTTGGGGAAAAGTCTAACAAGCCTTAGGTACAACACTAAATTTTAACACAACTTTTCATCCTCAAATTGACGGGCAGTCAAAATGAACCATCCAAACTTTGGAGGATATGCTTAGGGCATGCATCATGGACATTAAATGAGCATGGAATAGGAATCTTCCATTGATAGAGTTCTCCTACAATGACTACTACTAGGCTTCTATCAAGGCAGCACCTTATGAAGCACTTTATGGAAGAAGATGTAGATCCCCAATCCATTGGTTTAAACCTGGGGAAAAATATTTAGAAACTACTGATTTCATAAAGGAAACACTGAAGATGTACAAAAAATTAGGAAAATGATGGAAAATGCTCAGAGTAGACAGAAAAGCTATGCAGACAAGCGGAGAACTCCATTAGAATTCCAAGTGGAAGACGTACTTTTTCTTAAAATAGCATCAATAAAGGGAGTAATGCGAAATAGAGGAAAATTAGTCCAAGATACATCGGACCATTCGAATTTTAGAACGAATTGGCAAACTAGCCTATAAGTTTCCTTTACTGCCTAAACTAGTATTAATGCATACCCTGTTCCATGTGTCATTGCTGAAGAAATAAATCTCAGACCCCTCACATATTTTGAAGCATGAACCTATTGAAATTCACGAGGACTTGACATACAAGGAAAAACTGAAGATTTTGGCCCGTGAAGAAAAGACTCTTAGAAACAAGACAATACCTTTAGTTAAGGTATTGGAGCGAAACCACAAGATCGAAGAGGCTACTTAGGAATGAGAAGATGAGATGAAGGAAAAGTACCCAGAATTAGTCTAATTTTCGAGAACAAAAATTTTATAAGTAGCGGAGATTGTAGCCCTCTAGATATTTCTAAACTTGCAACCTTAGTAGAATTATTATTAATAAACTTAGTATTGAATTTTAATAAGTTTATGTTCGCAAATACTTGAAATTATGTGTGTAGTACTACTTTAATATTAAATTTTATTATGTGAGGAAACCACAGTTATACCTTATTTCAACTTAGAAATTCTAAGGTAGTTTTTCTTAATAATAAATTAATTCTACAAAGATTACATTATGTACATCAATATAACCTAGTTAAGAATGTGACATGTTTATGTCACATTAAAAATTGTTACATTTTACAACCTAAAGTTAATGGTTGCACAAAAATAGTATCATGCCATAATTTGAATGGCTAGGATTTAAGTATATAAAGAATTAAGTAGAAAAATCAATCTAAGGATGGAAAATAAGTTGTAGAAAAAGATAAAGAGTAGTGAACTTTTACCTTAGGGAGGTAAAAACTTTAAATTAGTGGAATAGAAAAGGAAAGGGATAAAGTTAGTGGGTAATTCTAAAAAAAGAAAAAAAATAGACAAAACTAATTGATAGCTTGTGTCTCTAAAATAATTCAAATGGTAGGAAAAAGAAAATGATAATAGAAATATTTTTTGGAATTAGTGGCCATAATTCAAAGTGGAAGACATAGACAAAACTAATTAGTAGCTTTTGTCTCCAAAATAATTCAAAAGATATGAAAAATATTAATATAGCGGAGACTTTCTTTTGGAGCTAGTCGGTTGGGTTCCAAATAATTGAAAAAAAAAAAAGAAAGATTAGAGACAAAAGTAGTGGACGAGTGAAAAATAAAATAAAAGTTAAGATAATGGAATAGTAAAAGAAGATATATTGACAAAATTAATAATAATGGTGCTTGGATTATTAGATGGAAAGTGAAATTGTGTATTATTGAATACCTCCTATAGATGGCCTATAAATAGATCCTTCATTTGGCAATTACAAATCCATACTTAACCTTCTAATTACTTAGCCAAACTATTTTTATTTTTCTGGTTATCTTTTCCTTAAAAGAAGCCTCTTTCTACCTCACTTTCTTCCAAACCCATAAGAGCTATAATATTTTACCCATCGACTCTAAAAATTAAGAATTAAAATTAGGAGAAGAGAGCACCTAGTTTTCTGATGGAGACATAAGAAAGAAGAAGGAAATATTTTAGAAGGTAGGTTGTACAAACACATTTAAGTTTATTAAGATTTTTAGCTCTAAAATTATAAGAAATTTAATTTTTAGTATTTTGATTTCTATTAAATATTGATACTTGAAAAAGTTCCCAAATACTCCAAGAAAGAAGATTCAAACTTAGAAGGTAAATATTCTCTCACCTTGCTTGTTATGTGTTTAAATAAATTCTACAAAAGAATAAATGGGTAATAACATATTTGATCTACTTTAGATATTATATAATTTATATTATGTTTAGACTTATTTTTTTGATTTCTTAAGCTTCTAAATATAAATACTTCATAACAATAAAGGCTAAATAATAGTAATAATAGTAAAATCAAAATAACTAAATACAAAAGTGGAAGATTTTTAAGTGTAAGACCCTAAAATAAATTATGCATAAAAATAAACTAAGCTTAATGATTTAGACTTAGATTCTTAAGAGCAGAATCTTATCCTTTAAAAATGCTTTCCAAAAACTAAAGATGTTTGTTCAAAGGTTGAAAGGCCTAAAATGCCAAAACTTTGAGTATTTGGGTCAAAAGAGTAATTTTGACGAAATATAGGTCGAATATATGAGAAAGTGATTTTAGGCAGTTTTAAGACTATATTTAAGTATAAAAGTAAATAAAGGAAGAATATTTAACAAAAAAAAAGCTATAACTCAATATTTACCATTGGAGGGCATAAATGTGGGATAAGAAAAGATTTTCTTAAATTTAAGATATGAAATAAATTATAGGAAACAAATAATGTATGCCTCTACTTGTATTTAGTCTAAGTTTAGTTCTGGTCCTAAAAAGCATGATTAATACCTAACAATATTTAGCCTATGTGTGATTTTAGATTTTAAATCTGTGTAGCCATTAGTGTGTTTGACCCACTTACCATATTATGATTTTTAATTACTAATAAAGAAATTAATCAAGAATAGTTCAAAGTATTTGATAAAAAGAAATATAACTAAGGAAACATAACTGATTTAGGATGATATTAATCAAATCAACAACTAAATTATTACTAGATTAAAAAGATCACCATGATAAAGGTTAAGGAGAATTAAATCTCATCCATCTAAGTCAAAAGTATAAATTAGACAATGAATATAGCATGACATTGTTTCTCGAATGTGAAATTTTATGTTTGATAAAAAACTAAGTCTTAGTTATTTTAAGCCCACTAAGTAATTAGAAGTTTTTTTAAAAAAAGATATAAGTCCACTTTAAAATTACTCTAACAAATAGTGTATGTATACATCAGGACAAAACGTCGACATAGACGTACTTACTTAACAAGTGGAACTAGGACAATCATATTATGAGGTAAGTACAATTTCATCTATGACATGGATGGTTTGAAAATGTTTCATATTTACAATATGATATGTTTGAAATTATTTAATGTGTTAACTTCCCTTTAATTTATTATTGTATGGTCTATGTATAATGTATGCTTATAAAGATACATTTCCTATGCTATAAAAATGATGTAAGCTTACTTTACAATGTTATCATGTAAAAGTACTTCAGCATACTTTAACAAAGGAAATTCTATATAAGTTTGGGTTTATTGTTGAAGCGTAGCTACTCATGTTAAGAAAAGACTAAATAAGATAAAAAATTTAAAGGTGTCGTACCAACCTCCACTAGGTGAGGATATCCGAGGAAAAATAAGACTGACTTCCCATAAGTTAGTATTCCCGAGGAAAAGTATGTTAAGATTATGACTGTGGGTATTTTCAGTTAGTTTGCTACCCTAGTTGCTTATTCTGTAGTACACACTCGGTACATATATCAGGGCCTATAAGAAAGATAAAAAACTTTGTGATAGAGAATGAGATAGAATCATGATATAATATCTTATAGTAAAGCATAAAGTAATGATTTCATAAAACAGCATAACCGGACTTTCATGAAAGATTATTTGTTTATAAGTAAAATATTTTGTGAGAATTATATTATACTTGCTGAGCGAAAGCTCACATTTTAGGAGTATCTATGCTATAGATACTAAAGGAAAGAAACCTCTGATTTGATTGATGGGTTAGCTGGAATCGAGGCGGGAATGAATGCAAGGCACGTGCAATATTCTTATTATGAGACAAAGAATTTCAATTATGTAAGCTTGATGTTGTAAAACACATATAACTTGGCATTTTATTTCACAATGCATGTTTTTTTTAAATTGAACTTGAAAATATATTTCGATTGAATAGAGTTTAAATAAATGCTTTTCAAAAGATCCAAAAGAGAAATTTTTTTGATTTAAAGAAATGCAAAACATTAGGGGTTCTGTCAAAAAGACTTAAAATGTCTAAGGATAGCTTGGGACTTAAGTGGTCCATATGTGACTGCTCTCCTCACCTGGGAGCCCTTTATGGTTGCGCATTATTTAAATCACCCTAATAAAAAGTTTATAAACAATTTTAAATAAAGGTTACTTAACCATTGAGAAGCATTTTACTTGTATTCAAAATTTAAGTAAATAGTTAGTTATAAATATAAATCTATTAAAAACAAATAAAAGTATTAAAAAAAATTGTCATGAATTTTCAGCATCTAAATTTCTCTTTTTATAAATAAGTAAACTAAGAATGTAAGTAGTTAACGGTCCAAAAAATCCGGTCGTTACATACTAGCATATGTGTCAACCTATTGAAGGAGTGAGGACCACTTTAGCTTCAGCTCCCCTTAGTTGGCATTTAATATTATTAGTTGTCATAAACTACTTTGTATAAAAGATGCTAGTTAGAAAGAGAATCTGCTTCTCAGTATTGCTCCGGCATACTGTTGCAACAAAGTTGATTCCATCTTTGACTTAAGTTCAACTTTTCTTCCAAGATGCTTCCATTTAAATTCTATAGAACTTAAGTCCAGATTTCAACAATTGTACTAAAAATTAAAGGAAATTGAATGGATATTGACTAAATTAGATCTTAAACAGTAAAAACAATAAAAACCAAGATAAAGTAAAGAACAACACCTAAACTAGATAATTTATTCCATTGAAATAACTATCCTAAGACTCAAAAACATACCAAATAACACTATTTTCATAGAGTTATCAGTCACAGTGCTGAGAACGTGTATTTCCATTGTTTTGAGGTGTTGTAACCTCATTAGACTTTAAACCCATCCGGGTTTAGCCCTTTAAGCCTTCTTCTAGGATAGCTGTTTTATAAATAAAGGCCTCTAGGTCAGACCAAAGGATGATTAGACTTAATTAGACTTAGTTATACTTAGAGAGAGAGAAAGTTTGAAGTGTTTGGAGACAAGGAAGAGCCTTGCTTAGAGATTCCACTAGCCACCATCACCCAATTCCTGAGACTTCTCATTTTGTTTTCCTTATAATTCGTTTCTTAGCATGATGTTTAGTTTACTTTATTTTATGAACATGCTAGGCTAAGCTTTTGTAACAACTCGACTTTTTTAGATCGTTAACTATTTACATTTATAATTTACTTATTTTAAAAAAGAAACTTAGATTCTGAAATTTCATATTTTTTTTTAAATATACTTTCATTTCTTTTTAAAAGATGGATATTCATAACTAACTATTTACTTAATTTGATAAATTTGAAAACAAATGAATTGCTTCACGATGGTTAAGTAACGTTTATTTAAATTTGTTTATATACTTTTTATTTATGGTGATTTAAATAATACACAACTAAAAAGGGCTTCCAAATGAGGAGTGGATCACATACAGACTACTTAAGTCCTAAGCTTTCCTTAGATAGTTAAGGTTTTTCGATAGAGCCTCTTAAGTTTTGCATTAACTTGGCTGCCTAAGTATATGTTGGGATTTTTGCCCAAAAAAGCAGATTTCCAATTTTACCCTTTTAAGTATAAGCAACTTTCTATTATATGCAATTATGATATTTGCTAGATTAAACTATCTTAGTTGAATAGTTTATTTATCTGAAAAAGATTCCATAACTTTATATGTGTATAAAGAAACAAATATGATTAAGTGTTAATTATGGGGAGACTTGTTTCTTTATCTAAGTTTAAATGAAGAAGTTTATAATCTGTAAATAAAGATGGAATACTTTATTTATTATAGGTTGTAGTATTTGTCTATCTCAACGGGAATGATGTGTCTCAAATCATTGAAGTATTTGACTTCTGATAGAAACACTAATACAACATAAACAAGTTATGTGTATTGAACTGGAGCAGGTAATATAAAGAATTGGAGTGTCGTAACTAAATTCTAATATTATCACAAACTAGCTCTTAGCATATAGATCTTAATCCTTGATGTTTGACTGGACTTACTTTCATGGGTTATAGCTTTTTTATTTGTTTAAAGACTAACCTCTATGAAATTAGAGGTGAACTCTGGCATATTGGAGGTTATGACTTATGATTTGGTGGGAATACCAAATAGTTAAGGACACTGTATATTAACGCCGCTTTAGGTTCTTTCAAGATTCATGGAATAATTAAATCTAAGATCTTAGTATTCACTTGGTGAATTGGTTGATAATTTTGTCTAAATGGCCATTGAGAACCAAATTATCGACAACATTATTCCTTGATAGAAAGATAATAACTTAAAGGTAAATAGGTGTTGGAGGGGTATTACGGTAATTTCACCTATCCAACTATGTCATTGTATAGGAATTCTATATGTGGTATAGAATATGCTAGATGGATCATTTAATTAAGGTTAGTTGATTAAATCTCTGTAAAAGGCATGACATTTAATCTAAGAGTGCAGTATTGGGCTTTTAGTGGAGTGTCTCCTTTATTAACAATATTTATATAAATACCATAATAAGAGTTATTATTTATTTATCATATTATTGGAGCTTAGATTATTTGGATCCATTAAGTCCCTTGTCTAGCTCAATTAAGCTTATTAATTGATTGGTGGTATTTGTCAAATTAATTTCATGAAACTGTATAAAATAATAATTCTACACAGAAGTTGGTATTTTTATAAATAAGTTTCATGAATTGGACATATTTATAAAAAAAACACGCAAACCCCAAATTGGAGAACAATCCCAATCCTAATTGGATTAGGGTTAGTAGTTTTAGATCCTATATATATAAGATATATGAGAGAAAAAACTACAAGTAACTCGTAGAGAGTCACACGCATAAGGCATAGGGAGAGGAGAATTCGGCCATCCTAGGCTAAGTGAGAGAGAAAAAGTTTCCTATCATCTCACATCCCAGTGTTCCATAGGATCAAGAAGGCGTTCTTGATCATTCTCCTACATAGGTTTCAACTTGGTGCCCACTCATCTCATCAATCAAAAGCAAGAATACAGACAAGAAGATCTAGGGTTAGAGGTTTGATCACCATCAATAAAGAGATCAAGGAGGAACACGCTACAAGAGGTAAACCCTAATCTCATCTCTAAGAATTTTGTATCTAGATTTGATTTATGTTGTACATGATCCTGTCTATGAAGCATGTGTGCTATATGGTTATGAAAAACTGTTTTCATGTAAAAATTTTAAAATCAAAATTTGCTAATTTTTTCGTTGCGTTCATGATATGATCATGTGTTTTTCAAATCTGTATGCATGCATGATTTTCCTAAGTATTAGGTCAATTTTCCCTACAGTATATTCCTTGACTAAGAAATTTCGAATAAATGCCAAACTCAATGGGTTATATCAAAAAGACCTAAATTGTCTAAAAAGAGTTTGAAACTTAAGTGGTCTGCATGTGAGTCCCCTCCTTATCTGGTAGTCCTCTATAGTCGCACATTATTTAAATCACCCCAAGTAAAAAGTTTATAAATAAATTTTTAAAAAAATGTTTCTTAACTATCTTAAGATATTACTTATTTTCAAATTTATTAAATTAAGTAAATGGTTGACTATAAATATCAATCTCTTAAAATGAAATGAAAATATATTTCAAAAAAAATATCATAAATTTTTAGAGTTAAAATTTTTCTTTTTAAATAAGTAAGTTAAGAATATAAGTAGTTAACAGTCTGAAAAGTCAGGTCATTATATATGCATACTCTAATTGTTAGAGTAATTTAAAATGGACTTATACTTTTTTTTTTCCCCAAACTTTCCAATTACTTTGTGGGTTTACGACAACTAAGATACATTTTTGATTAAACATAAAAATTTATATTTGAGAAACAATGTCGTGTTATGTTTTTTTGACTAATTTATACTTTCTATTTAGATGGATAGGATTTAATTTTGCTTAACCATTATTATGGTAATCCTTTTAGTCTATCAAAACTTTTGCTGTAATATCATCCTTAAATGGTTGAGTTTCCTTAGTTATTTTGCTCTTCATCAATTATTTAGAATTATTCTTGATTAATTATTTTATTCGTAATTATGAGTCTTAATATAATAAGTAGGACAAATATACTAATAGCTACATAATTTTTAAATCTGAAATTATACTTTAGGCTAGACATATTATTGGGTGTTTTTCTTCAATCTTCTTAGGCCTATTACTAAATTTGGGCTAAACACAATTTGACGCATATATATTTTATTTTCTATTATTGATTTTATCTCTTAAATTTAAGTAAATCTTTTCTTTTCCCAATTGGAGATCTAAAATAAAATCATCTAGTTATTTTTTTTTACTAAATCTTCAACCCAAAATTTTAAGTTTCATAATTTATATTTTTGTCCATAATATTAAGATTTCTAACATTTATGCCCTCCAAATTTAAACCTTGAGTTATACCTTATCTTTTCATTAAGGATTTTTCCTTTATTTAATTTTACGCTTTAATATAGTTTTAGAACTGTCCAAAATAACTTTACCACAAACTTGACCCATATTTTGCCAAAATCATACTTTTGACCCAAAATACTCGAAATTTTGATATTTTAGTTCCTTCAACTTTCGAGCAAATATTTTTAAGTTTTGGAAAGTATTTTTAATAGGTAAAAATATGTTCTGAAAGATTTATATCTAGATCATTAAGTTTGGTTTATTTTTATTGATATTTTATTTTGGGGTTTTCACCCAATAATCTCCCACTTTTTAGTTTAGTCACTTTGATTTTATTATTATTATTATTATTATTAGTTTTTATTATTATGAAGTATTCATATTTAAAGGTTTAAAAAATCAATAAGATAAGCCTCGATATAAAAATAAATTATATAATATATAAAGTAGATCAAATATGTTATTACCTATTTATTTCTTTGTAATATCTATTTAAACACATAACAAGTAAGCTGAGGGAATATTTACCTTCCAAGCTTGTGTATTCTTTCTTAGAGTGTTTAGGAACTTTTCTAGGTATCAACATTTATAGAAGTCAAAATACTAAAATTAGAGTACTTATAATAATTTTAGAGCTAAAAATCGTACTAAACTTACATGTATTTGTGCAACTTACCTTTAAAAGATCTTTCTTTCTTCTTCCTTACATCTCCACTACAAAATTAGGTACACTTTTCTCTTGATTATAATTCTTAAATTCTAGACTCTTTGTAGGAAAAACAAGGATGATGAGTAATATATTATTGCTCTTATGGGTTTAGAAGAACGTAAGATAGAAAAAGTTTTCTTTTAGAGGAATGAGTATAGGATGGATGAAGATGGTTTTGGTTAAGTGATTGGAAGGATGAATGTGGATTCCAATTGAAGGATCTATTTATAGTACAAAGTTGGAAGACATCTTACTACAATGTATTACTCTTTTTGTCCATCATATCTATTTGTCTACTAATTTGCCCATGCATTATTTTTTTTCTACTCCACTATCTCATTTTTTAAATATTAACTCATCTACTACCTATGTTTTTGTCTATAATCTCTCATATTTTCAACTATTTAGAATCTAATACCAGTAACTTCCAAAGAAAGTCTCCACTATATTTTCTTTTTCTTTCCTTTTGACTTATTTTGAAGATAGAAGCTACCAATTAGTTTGTCTATATCTTCTTTTTTGAATTATGACCACTAACTTCAAAAGAAAATCTCTATTATCATTTTTTTTCTTACCTTTTAAATTATTTTATAGAAAAAAGCTATCAGTTAGTTTTTTTCTATGTCTTCCTCTTTAAATTATGACCACTAAACTTCCAAAGAAAGTCTTCATTATCATTTTTCCTTTTTTGCTTTTTGAATTATTTTATAGATAAAAACTATCAATTTGTTTTGTCTATATTTTCCTTATTTTAGAATTATCCATGAACTTTTATCTTTTTTTTCTTACCTTTTCTATTCCACTAATTTATCTTTCAATTTACAGTTATCACCTCCTTAAGATAAAAGCTCCTTATTTCTCATCATTTTTTACAACCCATTTTCCACTATTTGGATTGATTTGTCTACTTGAATCCCGTTGGTTAGAATGCACAACTATAAATTCTCACACTTCCATGCAAGTGCACACGATCACAAATAATATAGATTTAGGGGTTAGAGTATCGAACCCACGAGAATTGATTACTAAGTCTATGCTAAGTATTAAAATTGGCCAATCTTAACTTTATCCAAACAAATGTAATTTGACTGTAAAGAAATAAAATAAAGAAAACTAAACTATCATGCAAAATGAATACAAGATAAATCAATAAAAAAAATTTCATAGTCCCCTTTCTAAGGTCATAGAAATTTCACTAAATAATCTATTTAGTAATTAATTAAATAAAAGCAATAAGTATAAGGTAAAATAAATAACTCAATAATGGATTTGATGAATGAAAGAGGAGATAAATAAACAAACACAAAATATTAGATTGATTCACATAGTAAAACTCGACAAAAAGAAATTTAGTTAATGGTATAAATTGGGAACAATAAAATTTTAATACAATGAATTCAAGAAACAAAAAATATCAAAGAGAAAAGAGTTTTAGAATTCCCTCTCCTTGAAAAACTTAAAGGTATTAATGGAGGTTGTCAATCTCCTCCTCAAAACCTGGCTCTTGCTCTCTTCAATCCTCCTTCAAAGATTTGCTCTCAATAATATCACTATCTAAATATGAAAATAAAAAGAAAAACTCACAAGAAAATGAAGAGAAAAAACTAAGAACAAACTATGATGTTGATATTGATGAGGAAATGAAAAAATGGAGTAGAGTGGAGCATGTCTTCATCTTCTTCTTCCTCTTCTTCCTTTCCTTCCATGGCTTCCACTTTCTATTTCTTTCTATTCTAACATGTCTCTTTCGACCCCAAAGACAAAGTTTTAAAGAGGTGACTCGTGCAATCCCAAGGTAGGCTGAATCTTGTCCTTTGGGCATCATTTTTCGTGTTATGGTACCAAAACTTTCCGAGAGTTGGCGCTGCAGCTTCCCGGGTTCTCATTTCTTCGTTTGAGCTCTGATTTGCCCTATTTTTATTGCGTTACGATCATATCGGATTAATTTCAATTCTAATAGTTAAAAGACCCATTTGTAAGGCATAAATTCATCTCATTTTGGTTTAAATGCCTCTATTTTATTCTCTTATCAAGACAAACAAATAAGACATCAAAACAACAAGAAAGAGAATTGAAACAACTTAATTTAAACATGAATATCACAAAATTTATGGCAAATTAGTACAAAATAACTCCAATTTTATGGACTTAATAAATCTTTATATATTTAAATCTTAGCCATTCAAATTGTGTCATGATATTATTTTGGTGCAACCTTTAATATTGGGTTATCAGATGTTATAATTTCTAATGTGATATAAATATCACATTCTTATTTAGGTGAACTAAGTCATCTTGATGTACATAATATTTTCTTTGTAGAATTAATTTATTATTAAGGAAAATCAACTTATAATTTCCAAGTTAAAATGAGGAATAATTATGGTTTTATTAATTAATGAAATTTAACATTATAATTAGTATATACACATAATTTCAAGCATTATGAAATATACTTTTTAAAATTTGATATTAGGTCTATTAATAATAATTCTACCAAAGTTACAAGCCTAGAGATTCTTAGGGGGTTACAATTTTATTTGGTTAAGTGCTATTTGAAGCCCTAAATATGGTTGTACCATTAATTTGTTCTTAATTCCAATCTATTTGCCAGTACATTTATCAAAGTTGTTATCTTCTTTAGTTCTTAATTGGTTTATGATTCATCTATTAATTTATTTAGATACACAGTTAAATTGTTAATATATAATTATATTACTAACATTAAAATGAATGCTTATTATATTTAAACTATTGAATAGTAAAACTATAGTTGATGTGATCATTTGACTTATTAATTATAGAGAAGAACATAGCCTAGGTCTATAATTAGCATTTGCATGATTAGGACTTAGATTGATTTATCTCTCAGTTTAATACTTTGATTAGGTTAGTCCTAAAGCATTTGTTCAGGTGATCTAGTTGAAAGATGTTAACTATAGCATTTGTATAGGTAACGTATAATTTAAGGAATGACGTGATAGTGAGGTGTTCATGAGCTATCTAGGATTAATGGCTTTGAGAAAAAGATAATAGTTAGAATCTATAGTTAGTTGGTGTTAGTTGGAATATGTTACTATAAATTCACACTCTCATGCAAGTGTATACGATCACAAGTAATATAGATTTGGGAGTTAGAGTGTCGAACCCACTAGGATTGATTACTAAGTCTAAGTTATTAAATTAAATTAAGTAAATTCTAACTTTATCAAAAGAACTGAAATACATATTTTGAAGAAATAAAATACATGAAACGAAATTATCTTGCAAATGAATAAAATATAAATTAATAAGAAAAATGTCTAGGTTTACTAATTCCCCAACCATTCTCTTGTCAAGCTATTTCATAACTTCTCTCATAAATTAATTAATCCACTAGAGTTGTCAACCGAGAATTCGAATGTATTCACACACTCTTTTGTAAGACATAAGTAAAAACACTTAGACAAGCTAATATGTTACTCCTGATATAAATTGACTAGATTTGTTAAGTTTAGTAATTCTCAAAGAGATTACACAAATCACATAGGTATAGTCCTATCTAATGCATACATACCCTGAACTAGGTAATATTATGTTATTTTACCTAAGTCCAAATTTCTAATCCCCTTTGCAAGCTCATAGAAAGTTTACTCAACAATCTATTTAGTAATTAATTAAATAGAAGCAATAATTATAAGGTAAAACAAATAACTCAATAATAGATTTGATTAATAAAAGAGGAGAGAAATAAACAAAAATAAGATACTAGGTCAGTTCACATAGTAAAATTAGACAAAAGAGAATTTAGTTCATAGTATAACTTGAGAACAGTAAAATTTTAATACAATGAATTTGAGAAATACAAAATATCAAAGAGAAAAGAATTTTTGAATTCTTTCTCTTCGAAGAGCTTGAAAGTGTTCATAAAGGTTGTCAACCTCCTCCTTCAAACTTAGTTCTTACTCTCTTGAATCCTCTTTTAAAGATTTATTCTCAATAATATCACTCTTTAAATATAAAAAATACAAAGAAAAACTCATAAGAAAATGAAAAGAAAATAGTATGAACAAGAATGTTTTTGATGTTGTGGAAGAAATCAATAAATAGAAGATTAGAGTATATCTTCTTCTTCTTCCATCTCTCTCTCTTTCTCTCTCTCTCTCTATATCCCAACATGTCTCTTATAACCACAAAGAGGTGTCTCTTATAAATTTGAGGGAGGCCAAATTTGGACTTTTGGATCATCAAAAAGTTGATTTTGGCCGTCTATTACTGACCTAAGATACAGGTCTCACCAAATTTTACTTTGAAAAATGTATTTAATATCATGGTGCTAGTGGGGGAGATATTATAATAATAGATTTGCTACGTGTATTTCACTACAGAAATATCAATAACTATCCAACTAGGTCGAAATTATTTTTTTTCCCCTCCTATTATATTTTGCAATTTCCTTAAGACAAAATTATGTATAAGAGTTGGTAATTCATATATATAACCTTATTGTATTCAGATCGACAAGATTATAACACGACAAAATTAATAAACGTATCAAAATTCTAATCCTGAATACAAACACAATTAATATACATGTAGCACAACATAATGCGTTGAACCTATACAATAAATGTTATATATCTAATGATGGCCTATTTGATATGATTACTAGATATTGATACGATTACTCATGTTTAATATGACTATGCGCTAATTAATTAAAGTAAGATATGTAAATATATTTAGAATTAATCATAATCATATTTAGAATATTAAAATATTAATAAATATGTCAAAACCCAAATATGATACGATTAATAAA
>JXTB01000659.1:174816-185652 GCA_002914805.1 Parasponia andersonii
TGTGAATGATGATGATGATGCGGGGTTTGGTTTCTTTTTAATTAACATTATGTTTTTAAGTAATTGTTCAATTTATGTTTGGTGGTGTATACGAACTGTGGGAGTAGTTCACGGGATGGAATTCCGAATATTTTATTTAAATGGACTGTTTTTATAAAAACTAGAACTTTTGACACTTTTCAAACAAATTAAGGGATTTCCCACCTTATGAAATTCCCCTTCTGCCACTGGCCCGGGTTTTGGGTCGTGACAAGAAATGTCATATGCAAGGTAGGATACTTATCATAATATTTTTTCCCTAGTCTTTTATGCATCGATCAACTATTTTCTTGTTTTTCTTTTTTATTTACAATAAGGAATGCAAAACTTCCCAAACATTTCCTAGAAACTATAGGTTTTTTCTTTTAGGAAACCTACGGTGACCTCCATTTTATTCTCTCCCACTCTTTATTTCCTTTTTTTTTTTTTTAAAGAAGAATACATGACTCTTATCCTCGTACCTTGGATACAATAAATAATTAAGAACTCGAGGACACCAGCAGTACTTTTTTTCCTTCTTTTTGTCAATTTAATCTAATATTGTAGTTACCTTCAAAGATATATAGGGTAAACATTTAAATAAGGAGTGCTCAAAACGCTTCAACATTTAAATAAGGAGTGCTCAAAACGCTTCTACTTGCCATATCTATATAACTTAGTAGGTGATCATCGGTAGCAAAGTCGAATACCTCTAGTAATCTACAAAACGTTTTATTGAATTTTGAGACTTACCGAGAATTTGGTGCCTCGACATAATACTTGAAGGAATATAAGTTTAAAATATATAAATACTTCAAAATGGTAAAAGTAACAAAATTAGAAAATTAAAATTTCAATTTTGTAAACACAAATTTTTTTTGTGCACCTTAGGCCCGTTTTCTTAAACAATGTGTCATAAAAGAAAGGGATAATAATACTTCTATATCTTTTATTTTGACACATTGTTCAGTTAGTACCTTGTATTTTAGTCATTATTAATTTTGACACTTAGATTTAATATTTATTATAAATTTATACCTTGATACTAATTTAGAGTAGTTAATTTATTAATATGATTTAATAAACTTATTCTCGGATTAATTTTTATATGGTTTGTTTTCAGTTTGATGATTTAATAAATTTATTCTTAGATTAATTTTTATATAATTTATTTTCGATTTTTTTAACAGTATCTTGATAAATTAATTGTACTAAATTAGTGTCAACTTCTAAATTTGCAATACATATTAAATCTAAGGGTCAATATTATTAATAACTAAAACATAAGATACAATTTGAACAAAGTCATTATGACAAAAAATATTTTCACGTCACTTATAGGGTGACATGCTAGAGAAACCACGTCGGACGATAAGCAACATGAAAACCAATGGTATGATAGCCCCATATCATACCATGTTGGTTGTATGGAAAGCGATTTGGTAGGCCAAAATATCTGGCAAATTGTTAGTTATTAGGATTCTACTATGTTAATTTGGGAATGCCATATCACTCTCTTACAAAGCGACATAGAATGAACCATGTACCACATCACTTTTCTAAGAAGTGACTTAGTAAGTTGTCATTTTCATCCCCTGTATACTCGATCAGTATAGGCCATGGTATCACGAATGATGTTCTCCAAGAAGATTTTAAGTACCCCACAGGTCCCCTTGTAGGTTAGACCAGTGATACGCTTCACACCACCTCTACAAGTGAAACGATGAATCACCAACCGCATAATCCTTTGCTAAAACCCTTACGACTTCTTTATGTTATCATAGAGCATCTTATAGTGTCACTTCGTTCCTCCTTTGCCCAAATCCTTGCCGTCCTTTCCACACCCTCGACATTGTCGATGATGGTCCAAAACCTTAAGAATCTGCACCCAAAAATAGACCAAAAGATCAAAAAAGGCTGTTACAGAAATTTTCAAAGAGCTAAAAATAGAAGAAACTGAAAGAAGAGAAAGATGTACTAGAAATTCAAAATAGACAAAGTTTGAATAAAAGGGTGCTAAAATTTTAGGTTTGTTCTAATTTTGCTTGGGGATAATTTGGTGGAGTTGATGGTTTTAAATAGACAGTTGTGATGAATTAATTTTTGTGGGTATGGATTGATGACATGGCAAGTCAGAGAAGAAGTTTCTGGGGCCGAGCCTTGTATAAGCCTTTTTCTACGTCACTTTTATAGAAAGCAACATGGCATTAAATAAAATAATGCACCATTTCCTAAAGAAGCGATATGATATGTAGTATAAATAAATGTTATAATTAAGTTAAACCAAAAAAAATATAAAAAAGTATAAAGTTTTTCTCTTTATTTCAAATTAGGATTTTTAATACAATAACCCCTTGAACTCATAAAAATTTAGTAAAATTAACCTTGAACTCAACTTTTTGGATTAAAACCTATTGAAATCTTTTAATATTAGTTCTGTTAGGAAAAAAAAAGATATTTTTGACAACTTTTTTTTTATAGTTAAGTCCACATCTTTTTATTTATAGCTTTTAGGTTCTTATTCTTATATTTCTATTTTACGTTAATTCTTTTTAATCTTTTCTACCCAAAACTGTCATTAATTGACACTTGTTTGAAATATGCTCATCTCAGGGGTAAAGTTAGAAATAAAGGGAAATTAATATTTTGTGTTTTGAAAACAAAAAGAGTTGACTGAGAGAAGAAATTGAAAAATTTTAAATGGTTCTAATATGGATGGACTTTGACCTAAGTATTCATATATTTAGAAGAGATGTATGTGAAGCCTCCTCGTGCGATGCCGAACCTCTGCCGCCCGTCCCCAGTCGCCGTCGTCGCCTGCAATGCTGGAGAAGCTCCAAGAGGCCCGAATCGGAATTTTGGCTGCCGCCGACGATTCCGGCCACCATTAGACCTCCAACTGGTCTTGTTGGATTCATCTCAACACAAGGATCATCAAGGTATATATATCTCAACCCCATTTTGCCTGGATTAAAAATTGCCATTTTTGGGTATTTCGAGTTTAAGTTTGACTTTTTGATCCGGCCGTTGGATTGTGTTTTTGTTGTCATTTTTGGATTGTACTCGGAAAATGGAGAAGTTTGATATATATATATTGCCTATGTTTGGGGACTGGCATAGAAATCGAGATTAGACGGTTAAGATTTGCCTATATTTGTGTGCCACCGGCACGATGTGGGCCTGGATCCGAATTGGATAAGTTATATATCTAACCTAGCTATTTTAGGTGGTAGGAATTCAGCGAAGAGATCCATTTGTGGAATTGAAGCTCCATTGAGAAGTTGATTTTTCGCAAGAGGATGATCGAGGGCTTAGATTCCCAACCCTCCGGGCGATCGTCAACGACACCTTGAGGATTCAATAGCGTGGTATTGCTATTCGAGCGAGGTAGGGATTCAATTACCTCTGTTTTATATCGTTTTCGAATAAAACTTATTTTCTGCAACATATGAGAACAAATGTAATTTTTGATTTTCTTGAACATTTGTGATGAGAATTGATTGTATGATGTATACAAATTGTATTGCTCTGGGAATTTTCTGAGTGCAGGTTATTTTGGGTATATTAAAAATAGGGCCGTTATGCTGTCCGTTTTTCTATAAAAACCTAGTATGCTGATTTTACCCAAAAACCAGAGCATGATTATTTTCACACTTCAGTTTTGTATTGCACGTGTCATAGGATCATACATGAGAACTGTGTTAGCATTGTAGGTTTACAGAGTGACGTTGCGTGCCCTACCATCAGTGTAGAGTCCGTAAACCCGCACGGGATTTTGTTACTTCTGATTACCTCTCCATTTGGCAGACATAGGCAATTCAGTTGCCCCTCCAGGTTTAGTAGGCGACTTATGGGTGTCCTCTCCGGGTATGAGCTTAGGTATCAGGCAGGCTATTTGGCATACTTAGTGCCATCATTCTAGGTTTCCACAGATAAGAGGATGAGAGCTCATGGGTATAGGTTGATTTGTGTCATGTGCATATAGATTGAATGGTTTTGATTACACTGCTTTTATATATATATGGATTTCCGGTTTGGATTATATATATATGTATGTTTTGGACTAAACTAACCATGTAGGAATTCTCCATCACTAAAATGTTTTCGACCGAGTTTTGGGTTGTGACAGATATTTTTGGTATCCGAGCTTTGAGTTTAACAGCTCGGACGTATCACCATTAAACTAGATTGAAGTTGATTTTATGTCAAGCATGCATCATTACCTCACTAATAGTTTTGCATATTCTTTTAGACTAGTAAGGATGCCTCTTAGAAGAGTTATGAGGCACTAGCCGGGTACCGAACCTCCTCGTCCGAATTTCACTTATCTGATCGAGGCAATGCAACAGACATTTTTCCAGATGAGAAATCCAGACTATCAGCCTCCAGCTCCGAGGGAATGGCAGTTAGATCAGGCTGATCATCTCCAACGGTTCATGCGTTTCCAGGCAGTGCAGTTTGATGGTAGACCAGAAGCTCTCATAGCAATTGCTTAGTTATGTGAGATTGAGAGGCACTTTCTGGCCCTTGGTACTCTGGTTGAGTTTGGGCTTCGTTTACCGTTATCCGTTTGACGGGGAGTGCCATGCGTTGGTGGGAGACTGTGGAACGAATGCAAGATGTAGTGGGTCTGACTTGGGAAGACTTTGAGCAGATTTTTAAGGCCTAGTATGCCAATGAGGATCAACAGGATGAAGTTGTGAACCGGTTTGAGACATTGATTCAAGGTAACTGAATGGTGAATGTGTACCTGATAGAGTTCACTGAGTTGGCAAGTGTTTCTCTTAGACTAGGTACGAGTGAGAAGTACCGAGTTGCCAAGTTTAGGAGTCATCTGAATCGGAACATTTTCAATAGGATTGGTACTAAGACGTTCTATACTCTTCCTGAAATTGCAATGGCTACCCAGTGGGCAGAGGCCATTGAAGAAGGATTGGATTCCAGGAGGAACCAACGGAGAGGTAATGACAGGAAAGCCACCAGAAAGAACCAGGGGCAGTGGTCAGCCCAGGGTACTCCGAATAGTGGGAGCTCGAACAGTAGAGGTTCTTTAGGGGGTGGCCAGCAAGGTCATCGGAAGGAGTGTCCCAACCATCTGCAGAAATCTCGTCTTTCTTATGGGGCATCACAGAGGAGCCGGTCTAGTTCTGTTTCTTATCAAAACACTCAAGCAAGGCTGCAACAGTCACAGGGTACTTCATAGACTTTTGCTTCCCCTTAGCCTTATCAGCATCAGTAATACCCTACTTTCAGACTCCTCAGGCCTCAGGGAGTCAGGGTGGGCATAGATACGGCAGTAGTGGTCTAGGATCCAACAGTAGCCATCTTGGTCAGAGGAGAGGCAACAAGGGGAAAGAGAAGGTGACTGGCCAAGCCTATACTTCAACTAGGGCAGACGACACTCAGGATCGTACCAATCAAGGTGTTGTTGACGGTATGATCCTTCTTTCACACTCTTGGGTACATATTTTGTTTGATACTGGTGCATCCCATTCATTCATATCCTTATTGTTTGCTCAACTGTTGGGGTTGGAATTTTCTGATTTGGATTATGTATTAACGTTGGATACACATTTGGGAGGAGTAGCCGATGTGTCTAGTATGTGTAAGGCCTGTCGGATTGTGGTTGGTGATAGGAAATTGCTTGCTGATTTTATTGTGATGCCGATGGGATAGTACGATGTAATACTTGGTATGGATTGGTTGTCAAATTATCGAGTGGTTATGGACTGTCGTATGAAGCAGGTTACTTTTTTTCCTAGTGACGGATATCCCATTATCTATCAGGTTGGGATGAGTCCGTTGAAGCCTAGTCCGGTTCTGAAAGCATGCATAGGTGGAAGGAAGAAGCTCGAGTGTTATGGGAACTTGTTTGCCATGGATGGTGAGGTAAGGACAAATGATCAAGACCTATGGATTCCGATGGTGTGTGAGTATTCAGAGGTGCTTCCTGAAGGCTTACCCAGGTTACCGCTAGATAAGGAGATCGAGTTCTGTATTGAACTAGTTCCTAGAGCTCAGCTAGTTTCTATTCCAGCCTATGGCATGGTGCCTATGGAGATGGAAGAATTAAGAGAAAAGTTGGATGATTTGCTTTCCAAGGGCTTTATTCACAGTAGCACTTCTCCTTTGGGTGTTTCTGTCTTGTTTGCGAAGAAAGCTGATGGTTCGTTTAGACTTTGTGTGGATTAGAGGAAGTTGAACCAGTTGACAGTGAAGAATAAATATCCCTTGCCAAGGATAGATGAGTTGTTTGATCAAGTCGGTGGTTCAAGGTTCTTCTCTAAGATCGATTTAAGATCCGGTTATCATCAGTTGAAGATAAGAGAGGATGATATACCTAAGACAGTATTCAGAACTCGATATGGTCGCTTTGAGTTTCTGGTGATGCCATTTGGTTTGACGAATGCTCCTATAGCCTTTATGGATCTCATGAATCAGATTTTCAAGCCGTTTTTGGATTATTTTATGGTTATGTTTATCGATGACATCCTCGTGTATTCCAAGACTCCAGAAGAGCATGTCGAACATCTAGGGATAATACTTAAGACCCTGAGAGATCATCAGTTGTATGCCAATAAATCGAAGTATGACTTTTGGATGTCTGAAGTGAAGTTCTTGGGCCATGTGATTTCTCACAGAGGTATTTCAGTTGATCCCACTATGATCAAAGCTATCTTAGAGTGGGAAAAACCAAGAAATGTGACAGAGGTAAGTAGTTTCCATGGATTGGCAGGGTACTACTGTCGTTTTGTGAAAGATTTCTCGAGAACTGCTTTGCCTTTGACGAAGTTGACCAGGAAGGATGTTAAGTTTTTTGGTGTCACGAAAGTAAAGAAGCTTTTGCCAGGTTAAAGCAGAGTTTAACTACCGTACCAGTTCTTACTGTTCCTGACAGTAATGAGCCTTATTTGGTGTACACCGATGCTTCGGAGACGGGTTTGGGAAGTGTCTTGATGTAGAATGGTCGAGTCATGAGAAGAACTATCCCACCCATGACCTGGAGCTTGTAGCAGTGATCTTTGCCTTAAAGATTTGGCAATGTTACTTGTATGGTGTGAAGTTCGACATATCCTCCGATCATAAGAGTTTGAAGTATCTCTTTACTCGGAACGATTTAAACTTGAGACAGTGAAGTTGGGTTGAGTATATAGAGGATTATGACTTCGACCTACAGTATTATCCTTGTAAGGCCAATGTTGTAGCTGATGCACTGAGTAGAAAGCCTCGTGGTGTACTAGCTGCACCGGTGTTTGAAGATTGGAGGAACTCAGTAGCAATTGGTGACTACAACTTGCAATCCTTTGGGAATGAAGGGGTTGCTTACCTGAGCAACATTGTGATTTCACCATCACTTCTCCAGACTGTGCAATAGAGTCAGTGGTAAGATAGGGAGTTGAGGACAATCTGGAACCGGCTTCAGAATGGTGAACAGTTAGATGGTTGGAACAGTAACAGAGAAGGGTTTTTGCTTTTCAATGGGAAGTTGGTTGTAGCTGATGACCCTAATCTTCGAGAAACTATTCTAATTGAGGCTCACAAATCAGGGTTCACAGTACATCCGGGTAGTACTAAGATGTACTGAGACTTGAAGTGGCAGTATTGGTGGAAAGGTATGAAGAAGGAGGTAGCTACCTTTGTGGCTAAGTGTTTGATTTGTCAGCAAGTCAAGGCTAGACACCAGAGGCTAACTGGAGTACTTCAGCCATTGCCAATTCTAGAATGGAAGTGGGACAAGATCACGATGGACTTTGTGAACTGTTTGACAAAGACCTTGAGAAAAAATGACGCAGTTTGGGTGGTAGTCGACTGGTTGATGAAGAGTGCTCACTTTATACCGATCCGGATGGACTACTCACTTACTAAGCTCAGTAGACTGTATATCGAGAACATAATATGCTTGCATGGTGTGCCTTCAAGAATAGTCTCTGACAGAGATCCAAGATTCACTTCTAAGTTTTGAAGAGCCTTGCAGAAAGCATTCGGTACACAGTTGGATATCAGTATGGCTCACCATCCTGAGTCAGATGGTCATTCTGAAAGGACCATTCAGATTCTTGAGGACATGCTACATTGTTGCATACTAGACTTTGGTAGGAACTAGGATGATCATCTTCCTTTGGTGGAATTTGCTTATAATAACAGTTACCAGACTAGTGTAGGTGTGGCTCCATATGAGGTGTTGTATAGAAAGGCGTGTAGATCACCTTTGTGTTGGGCGGAACCCGAAGTGCATGTTACTCTTGGACCTGAGTTGACTGAAGAGACTACTGAGAAGATCAAAGGTATCTAAGAGAGACTCAAGGAGATTCAGAGTCGTCAGAAGAGTTATGCTGACCCGAAGAGGCATGAGGTAGAGTTCGATACCGGTGATTCTATATTCTTGAAAGTTACTCCAAGGCGAGCTGTGACAAGATTTGGGGTTAAGGGTAAGCTTGCTCCAAGGTATATTGGTCCCTTTGAAATCACTGAGAGAATTGGACCAGTGGCGTATCGCTTGAACCTACCTGCACAGTTGGGTCACGTGCATAATGTGTTTCACATGTCCATGTTGAAGAAGTACACGCCGGACCCATCTCATGTTGTTTAATACATGCATGTACTGATCCAAGAAGATGTGTCCTATGAAGAGCAACCTGTTCGTTTGTTGGCTTGAGAGTTGAAGGTGCTTCACAACAGAGAGATTCCTCTTGTCAAGGTGCTTTGGGAACATCACAAAGAAGACGAGGCTACTTGGGAACTCTAGACAGAGATGTATGAGAAGTACCCTCATTTGTTTGACCTTTAGTCAGATGTTGTATTGTAATGTAAACCTAGACTTGTACTTTGAATTTCGGGATGAAATCCTTTTAAGAGGGGAAAATGTAAAAACTCGGATTTTGGGAGGGTAATTTGAACATTTTACCAATTTTCCGGATATGACATTGGGGGGATTAATTTGCAAAAATTTTGTGCAGAAGGACTAAATTGTAATTTTTGGGAGACTGATTTGAAAGAAATTTGAAATTTTGGAGACATATGTGCAATTTTTGAAAAATTGCAAAGCCTATAAGACAGGGCCACGTGCCCTGTCCTTTTTCTTTCTCTCTCTCTCTCTCTTCTCTCTCTTCCCCCCCGATCTCTCTCTCTCTCTCGGATCTCTCCCTCCGCCCGTCGATGTCAGACTGCCGCAGGAGTCGCCGCCGCTGTTGTCTGCCCGCGCAATTGACCGGTGAAGCCTCCCCGTGCGACGCCGAAGCTCCGCTGCCCGTCCCCAGTTACCGCTGTCGCCTGCAATGCCGGAGAATCTCCAAGAGGCCCGAATCGGATTTGTGGCCGTCGGTGACGATTCCGGCCACCATTCGATCTCCAACCGGTCCTGTTGGATTCGTCTCGTCGCAAGATCATCAAGGTATATATATCTCAACCCCATTTTACCCGGATTGAAAGTTTGACTTTTTGATCCGGCCATTGGATTGTGTTTTCGTTGTCATTTTTGGATTGTACTCGGAAAATAGAGAAGTTTGATTTATATATTGCCTATGATTGGTGACCGGCATGAAAATCGAGATCAGACAGCTAAGATTTTGCTCGATTTGCATGCCACCGGCCTGGTATGGGCCAGGACCCGAATTGAATAAATTTTATGTCTAACCTAGCTATTTTGGGTGCTAGGAATTCAGCGAAGAGGTCCGTTTATGGAATTGAAGCTCCGTTGAGAAGTTGGTTTTTCGTAAGAGGATGGTCGAGGGCTTGGAATTTATTCCTGACCCTCCGGGCAATCATCAACGATACCTTGAGAATTCAATAGTGTGGTATTGCTATTCGAGCGAGGTAGGGATTCAATTATCTCTATTTTATATCGTTTTCGAATAAAACTTATTTTCTGCAACATATGAGAACAAATGTGATTTTTGGTTTTCTTGAACATTTGTGATGGGAATTGATTGTATGATGTATACATATTATATTATTCTGGAAATTTTTTGAGTGCAGGTTATTTTGGGTATATTAAAAATAGAGTCGTTATACTGCCCGCTTTTCTATAAAAACTTAGTATGCTGATTTTATTGAAAAACCAGAGCATGATTATTTTCACACTTCAGTTTTGTATTGCACGTGTCACAGGATCATACATGAGAACCGTGTTAGCATCGTGGATTTACAGAGTAGAGCTGCGTGCCCCACTATCAGTGTAGAATCTGTAAACTAGCACGGAGTTTTGTTACTTCTGATTACCTCTCCATTTGGCAGGCATAGGCAATTCGGTTGCCCCTCCAGGTTTGGTAGACGACACATAGGTGTCCCCTTCGGGCATGGGCTTTGGTATCAAGCAGGCTGTTAGGCATACTTAGTGCCATCATCCTGGGTTTCCACAGATGAAAGGATGAGAACTCATGGGTATAGGTTGATTTGAGTCATGTGCATATGGATTGAATGGTTTTGATTACACTGCTTTTATATGTATATGGATTTCCGGTTTGGATTATATACATATGTATGTTTTGGACTAAACTAACTATGCAGGAATTTTCCATCACTAAAATGTTTTCGACCGGGTTTTGGGTCGTGACATATATAGATTGTCTAGTTTCAACAGAACGAGAGAAATTATATTCAAGGATAAAGAAAAAGAAGAGATACCAAGTTAGAAAAGGGCATAAACCTAACCTCTTAAGATAAAGAAACAGTAAGAGAAATAGAATCAGAGAAATCGACAATTAGATTTCGTAATACAATCATCGTAAACAAAGATAAAATAGAAGATGAAGCATAGCACCAAGTGGGATAAATAAAGGAAGAAGTATGAGAAGCAAAAGAATCAGCTATACAATTATC
>JXTB01000660.1:2402-41031 GCA_002914805.1 Parasponia andersonii
CATATTGACCATGTAAAATGAGCTATGCATAAATTTTTTTGGAAATTATTTGATAGGAATTGTTGGTGGATTTCTGATGTTTAACAGGGATATTTTTTTATAGTACTCTAATTTAATTTCTTCCTCTTCTTTCTTTACAAACTAAGAAAATTCTACAAGGGCTGAGTGGTATTGTCTCTTTCTATTTTCCGGTAGTAATCAAGTTAAATCATTCTGATGACCAACTCAAGGGCACACTAATCCACTAATAAATATCTGAAGTGGAACTCATTCTGCTCTTTTTAACAAAGTTTTAAATCTGTTGATCAGATCGCAAATTCCCTTGAACAAAGGTGTTACAAGGAATTGAGAAGTGAGAACTTCCAATATGCGAAAATTGTCATGTGCATTTACAGGAAATTGTTGATATCTTGCAAGGACCAAATGTGAGTTACTCTTTCTCTCTTTCCTTGAGTTGTCCCTTTTTGCGTTTTTTGAAGTTTCAGAAATAAAATTTCTTACTGTTTCATTGGTTGTCTCAGATGTTACCATAGGGGCTAGTTTTTCTCTCCCTTTTGTTTATTTTTCGACACAGATTTCTATAGAAAGTGAAGCTTTTTTTTAGCTCTATGAGACAAAAGGCCTATGTCTTTATTTGATGAAAAAGAATGAGACAAATGCGGTAAATAGTTAATGAAAAGGCAAACATATGCTTAAGAAGCTGTACTCCATGGCTAGAAGAAAACTTGCATATCTTAAAGCCATTATATTTCCCTCAACTTGTTATGGGTATCTGTCAAAAGGACACTTGGCAGTTCTATTTTTGTTGCTGAAAATCAAATAGATTGTTTATTTGTTTTTTCTCTTTGATGCTTACACTTACTGTTATTTTATACTTCAGAATTGATATCAGCCATTTCCAATTTGCAAAAAATGATTATATATATTAATTGGAAAGATTTGGAATTTTATATGTTTGCAAGTTAAATGGTTATTGTATTCTTCCAAGTATTTTCCAGGCCCCTCATGGCTAGTAGCTTACTTAGTATCATGCATGCTCTGCTGGATCAATCGAGGCAAGATGAAATGAGAATCATAGGATGTCAGACGCTTTTTGAATTTGTAAATAATCAGGTCAGGCCTTGGTTGTGCTATACCATACACTTCACAATTTACTCACAGTACATCTGGTTATCAGATTCTGTTCTAGTTTAAATGCCTAAGGAAACGTCAAATGCAATTCAGCAAATTGAACTTTTCAGGCAGATGGGACTTACATGTTTAACCTAGAAGGCTTTATTCCGAAACTCTGTCAATTAGCTCAAGAGGTGGGAGAAGATGAACGAGCTCATAATCTACGTTCGGCCGGACTGCAAGCTCTTTCTTCAATGGTATTCTTTGCATATTGCTGATGTTACCTTTTCAAAATGAAGATTGTACCTACCTGTTTTTGGTCCTTCAGGAAAAGAAGAAGAGGAATATGTTTTTTGAATCATATTTCTGCTTTGACATAAACAAACTACAACTCAAGTAACTGTTGGGGTATAAAATCCACTATTGGCCTACCTCTTAACAACTTAAGATTTTGGGAGAATTAGTAATTGATCATGTATCAAAGCAGAAGTTTCTCGCATGTGGATATGGACCTTCATGTATAGTCAAGTAATGCTTTTAGTGTAGATATCCTCTTAAAGTTTACATATAGATATTGAACTTCTAGTGTCGATCTTGATGGGAGATTCACTTAAATCAGTTTGTACTGGATTGAGCTCAAGTGGCTTTTGTGCTTTCAATTTCACTTTAAAGTATAAGATTGAATTTTAAGAATTTTGCGGTAGTTCATTTGATGAAATTGTTAAGAATGATAACAAAAAACCATATCTTTTCTTTAGTATTACATTATTGTTCCTTTAGTGGTGTATTTTTCTGAAGTTGGTATCCTAAATGTAATTGAATGGTCTCATTTTCTTTGTAGGTTTGGTTTATGGGTCAAAACTCACATATATCAGTCGAGTTTGATAATGTAGGTATACTTGAACTTATTGCAAATTTTCTTTTTCTTGTAAAAAATATTTACATATTTTAGTTGGACTAATTTAAATATAAGTCGCCTCTTGACTGTTAAGTCATTCTTTGCTTTTACAAGAAGTATTTGAGAAACAACTTTATTACATTGCTTTGCTTTGCTTTGCTATGTGAGGACTAAATATTTCTACACGTCTTTTAACAATTTTTTTTCTTGATTCCATAACAGATTGTTTCAGTAGTATTAGTAAATTATGAAGGTCGCAAGGAAAATACAGGGGAACTTGAAGGTTCCCAGAATCATTGGGTGCAAGAAGTGCGAAAAAATGAAAGACACGTTTCTCCTTCACCAAATACAACAATGAGGGTATCTTCTTGGAGGGTCATTGTTAATGACCAAGGCGAAGTGAATGTCACATCGTAATCTCTCTTGGAACAAAATCTTTGAGTATTTATGCGTGTGTGTGTGTACACTCACATATTTGTTCATATCTTTCTTTTCTTCTCATAGGGATGATGCAAAGAATCCCTGCTTTTGGTCAAGGGTTTGCCTGCATAACATGGCCAAGCTAGCCAAGGAGGCTACAACTATAAGGCGTGTTTTGGAGTCTTTGTTCCGTTATTTTGATAATGGAAATTTATGGTCTGCTGAGAATGGCCTTGCCTTCCCTGTTCTCAATGACATGCAATATTTAATGGATAATGCTGGTAATTTAGTTAAAAATTCATATCGAGCAGTCCCTTTCGTTGTTTTAACCACTAGCTCTTTCTTTTTTCTTTTTTTTTTTTCAATCCTTTTTATATTTTACCCGAATTTATGTTCTGCAGGTCAAAATACTCATGTTTTACTCTCTATCTTAGTGAAGCATTTAGATCATAAAAATGTTCTTAAACAACCCAACATGCAGCTGGATATTGTGGAGGTTACAACCTCCCTTGCTCAACAAGCAAAGGTTGAGCCATCTGTAGAAATAATTGGTGCAGTAAGTGATATCATGAGACACTTACGAAAGAGCATACACTGCTCTCTTGATAATGCAAATCTAGGAGAGGATGTGATAAAGTGGAATAAGAGCTTCAGAGAAGCTGTGGATAAGTGCCTTGTACAGTTATCACATAAGGTGACTTTCATCTTCCTAAGTCTAAAATAAGCATCATATCCAACATTTAGATTACTTTATAATACTAATCCGGAAGTATTTGTAATGCTTTGGAATGGGTTTTCCCATTTCTAGTTGTATGAGTCCATACAAATATTTTGCTATTCTTGTTAGTTTACCCAAGGTCAGATACTGAAATGTAATTGATTAACAGGTTGGAGAAGCAGGACAAATTCTTGAAGTTATGGCTGTCATGCTGGAGAACATCTCTACTATCACTGTCATAGCTAGAACCACTATTTCTGCAGTTTACCGTACTGCTCAAATTGTTGCCTCCTTACCAAACCTATCCTATCAAAATAAGGCAAGGATATTAAATTGTTGAAGTTGTTTTTTGTTTTTTAAGATTCTTTCAGCCTTGTAATAATTTAGTGATTATTAACATGTTCATGTTTTACTTAGGCTTTCCCAGAGACTTTGTTTCATCAGCTACTCCCAGCTATGGTCCATCCAGACCATGAAACACGAGTTGGTGCCCATCGTATTTTTTCTGTTGTTCTTGTTCCATCTTCAGTTTGCCCGCGTTCATTGCCATCTATTTCTGAGTCAAAGAAGGCCTCTGATCTTCCTAGGATGCTCTCGAGAACAGTCTCTGTCTTTTCATCTTCAGCTGCTCTTTTTGAGAAGCTAAGGAAGGAAAACTTTTTGGCACAGGAAAATGTATTACAAGACAACCAGGACAACTTTGTTAATGTTGGGGAAACAAGAGATATCAGCTCTGGGACACTGGATAGATTGAAATCATCTTACAGTAGGGCACACAGTATGAAAAATTCATCTGAGCCTATGACTGAAGAAAATAGCACTAATAATTCAATTAAGGAAGCGGTAAGATTAGAACTTTCTTTTTTCTCTGTCCAAAAAGATAGGCAATATATGTATTGTTTTAGATACCATCTTTTATTGTTGCAAATTTTAATCTCTTAGCTCAAAATCCTAAATGCTATCCTATTTGGCCCGTCAAATTCAAAAACCTATTGATGCATGAGAGAGATGGCTTTTACATCTGCTACCCATAAATCTAGCTTCAAATAGATGTACCAATAAGCTTAGTTACCTATACTAGAAAGTTTGACTTTGGCCTCTACAAGTTTCAAATTAGCTGAGATGAGTGCACAAAATATGCATTAGACCATCCATAATATGATGCATGCATTCCATGGCGATAATTCAAGCTTGTACCAAGGCATGTTGCTGCTTGTATCTGGCATCACGTATCTCTTTCAAATGAAAGATCCAGTGATAAACAATCAATGTTGGAAAATGGTCTTAACTTGGTTTGGTGAACCTTCTATGTATGTCAATTCCAGGAGGCTAGTGCTCTGAGGCTGAGCAGCCATCAAATAACTCTCTTGCTCTTGTCAATCTTGGCACAGTCCATCTCCCCTGCAAATGTGCCTGAGAATTATGAAGCAATTGCTCATACTTATAGCCTTGTGTTGCTGTTTTCTCGAGCCAAGGTAAAGCTGGTGCTGCTTTTTACAGGGAAGATTCTTTTTTCCTTTATTTCGAAGGATGATACTTCAGCTAAAATGTCTTATCTAAGTGTAAATTTTTAGCATTTTCCATTATAATTTCTTTAATGATTCCAAGAAAATTTCTTTGCTTGTAAGGGAACCTTTTCTTTATTACACTTCTCCGCCCCTCATCACTTACCCTAAACAACTTCGTCACCGAAGTTAACAAATTAAGGAAAACATGACTAAACAATTACTTCTTCCTTTCCCCTCCCCCCTAACAATTTTTTCAGTGAACTCTAAGTGAGAATATGACTAAAAAACGTGGAGAGGTCCATGGAGCATGAAACAAAATAAATAAAAATACCAGGGGTGCACTGTCATTTATGTTTAATCAAACATTAGGAGTGGTTTTAGTACGTCATATGTGGTTTATCACAATAGTCTTTATTGCATTTTGAAGTAAACTTTTGCATAACCTATTAGTCTTGCTGAACATCCCATTTTGTTGCTTTTGATGTTAAGACTTATAATAAGAATTTTGATTCTCTCTTTGGTGTGATGAAAGTAGAATTAGGCTTATTCATTGGGAGTAGGAGTGATGCATTATGTCATCTCTATGAAATGTAAATGAAAATTATGGGGACTAGTATGCACTTAGCTAAATCTTTTCAAGAATATCTTTTCATTTACAAACATTTATCTTATAGTGTTTGCAGATAGAAAACTTTGTTTAACTTCTGTTGCCTTGCTAGCTAATCATATGCCATTTGCAAGAATTTACCATAGTTTGATTATAAAGTCTAACTTTGGCTGTGACCGCATGGTATTAGTTTGCGGTTCTCACAATTTTATTGGCATTACTGATCATACAATACTTACAATAGATAAATGCAGAGAACCTAGTTGGATAGATGACTGTGCCAGATCTTTTATCAATAATATTTTTTCTTGTCTTGCAGAATTCCAGTCATGAGGTTCTAGTGCGTAGTTTTCAGCTAGCATTTTCCTTGCGGAACATTTCTCTCAATAATGGCGGTGAGCTTCCACGAATTAATCTAGAACAATTTTGTCATTGATAGTTATAATTGCTCATTTGTATTCTTAATATTGGATCAAATAAAAAGACAATTTCTATGTCTTTCTACGAAAGAATTTCTAAGAAAATAAAGTATTAGTTAATGTTGATTTCTAATAATGCCCTATACTTCATTAATGTGTCACAAAGAGGAAAACAAGCAAACCTGATAACCCTAATATGTGGAAACTTACAATGCGAACATGTGTTTATTCAAAATTTTTTAAGGATTTGTGACTTTCTATTTTGGTTTAGACATACTGTTGACTCATTGGTTGCTCATCCTTTAAAAAGAACCTCCTAAGGATTATGATTTAATACACATCCTTGTCTAAAGCATAGAACTTTGGACCACCGGAAAGGTTGTATAAAGGGAATGACAGTACAACTTGCGGGAACGTTATCTGGTGTAATGGTTAAGGTCTCAGGATGTTAAAAGGGTTCAGTTCCTGAAAGCACCCAACAATTTAAAAGGGAATTTCAGATCTTCCTTAGTACAGTTGGTAATGGCCTTGAGACGGAATAAACCCTATTCATGAAGTTCTCAAAAAATGTTCACTCTAAAGAGAGAGAAGATTGAGACCTCCAGATATTGAACTTAGTTCCAGAATCATCAACCAAATTTGTTGTAATGTATTATTCCATGTGTTTGACTTCACCTGTTTCCTTCTCCATGGTGCTGTACACAAGACAAGTAATTGTAAACATGTTACGACCATTTTTTACAAGAAGTCATCAATATTTTTTCACAAAAGTTTTTGTTTTTGTCACTGTTAGCTCATACCATAAGATGGCTAATTTTTTCAGGAGTCATTTGTAAACCTAGACTTGAACTCAGTACATAACATGGAAACACTATATAATAGCCTTGAGAGTAGTTTCACTAGCTAAAGATAATTAAACTGTGGGATGCTTAACAGCATGAATTAACTGAACATGCATGGCTTCTACTTTATTCATGTTTTTTATTAGTCTGCTATGGGATGTCTAATCTTAACTCAAACCATTTCCCTCCTTTTATGGCAGGGCCACTGCCACCATCACGTCGCAGGTCTCTCTTTGTCTTAGCAACTTCAATGATTATCTTTTCATTGAAAGCATACAATATTCTCTCTCTTGTTCCTTTTACCAAGGCAGGAATAACAGATAAAGTGGTATGTTACCCATTGCTAGTAAAGTGATGTTTACATGGTTTACCTTTGGAGTGGTTTACCAGGCTTAAAAGTTTTACATAATAATGAAACTACTTTCTTGTCTAGTATGTGGTTGATTGCCTTAATTACTCAACCATGCCCGTGAGAAAATATGTTTTTAGGAAGTTGGATAACTTCTTCAATGCATCTGTTCCTCAATAACTTTATTTTTTTTTTATATCAGGTTGATCCATTCTTGCGTTTAGTTGAAGATCACAAGTTACAGGCTGTCAACTCTGGATCCAAGGCAAACACTTACGGATCCAAAGAAGATGATAGTTTGGCCCTGAAATCTCTTTCAGAAATAGAGATCACCGAAGAGCAAACTAGGGAATACTTTGCTCCTGAAATATTGAAGAGCTTGGAAGATTTGTCAGATGTAAAGTTTCTGCCCGATAGTTTTCAGCCTTTTTGACTTAAGAATCACATAATATACTTATTAACCCTAGAAACGCAAAACTACGAGCAGAAGATTTAGTATTGTTTTGATTATGTATCTGGTAAACTCTATTGGTCTCTTTTTTGCAGTCTGAGTCATCAACTATAAGAGAGCAGCTTCTCACCGACTTCATACCTGATGATGTCTGTCCACCTGGAGCCCAGTTGTTTATGGATACTCCAAAAGGATTGTATCAGGCTGATTCAAGTAGTATTTCTAAGGAGGTAATCAACTTTGAATTCTCTAATGTTGTCATTTTCCCATTTTAGTGCTTGGGAAGAACTAATACATTATTGTCGCTATGCAGGCTTCTCCACTTTTTTCGGTAGATGAGGATTTATTTGCAGAATCATTTGATAGTCATAGAAAACCACCAGATTTTTCCATGGAAATTCCCAGTCTTTTGAGTGTAAATCAACTTCTGGAATCAGTACGTTACCCAGCAGACTCTCTCAATTTATGTTGCTTTTAAGATACAACAGGATTTGATAGTCATAGTTCCAGAGCATGAAATGCCCTTCATTACAACATTGTCGTAATGTCCACAGGTTTCGGAAACTACACATAAAGTTGGAAGGATTTCTGTCTCAACAACACCTGATGTGCCTTACAGAGAAATGGCTCGCCATTGCGAAGCACTTCTGATGGGAAAGCAGAAAAAGATGTCTGGTTTAATAAGTGGTCAACAGAAACAGGAATGTTTGATGCACATCTCATTACAAGGTCAAGCCGATGAAGTGACAACGAGAGTCCCTTGTCCCAATGTCAATGCTGGTTCCCTTGGGGTACTTCTCACTTCCTGGAAATTTAATACAATGCAGGGTTCTATTTGTTCATGGATGTACTTTTGCACATAGAATTGCTATTCCTTTTTCAATGAGCATCATGATCGAGTAGCTTTGGATATGTGTTTTTTAGTTTCCTTTTGGCACGCTGTATATAAATCATCTTCAAAATTATAATATATGGTCATTCAGTTTACTAAATCCTTTCCTGATGCATCAAAGGTAAAACTACATAAAAAAAAAAAACTTTCTGAAACATCTAATTTTGTGAAAAATGCAAATGCAGGTTCATAATCCTTTTGTTGAAGGGAACTTGTTCGCCAGTGCATGCAAATCTTCCATTGAACCAGCTCCGATGCTGTGCGCTACTGAATACCAGCACCATCCCAACTTCTTCAGACTGCCTGCATCAAGTCCATATGATAACTTCCTAAAAGCTGCTGGTTGTTAAATCCATGGAAGTGAAAGCGGGAAGATACTATTATGATCAAAGATCAGCTGAGTTTTTCTTTTGCTTTATGATTTTCCAGCTTCAATTCCTTCTCTGGTTCATTTACTGTCTCTGATGGAAGTACTTGTATGGGACTTATTTTCCACCATGCTCCTCAGTCATTTTAAAGTTCTGTGGTACTCTGGAGCCTACATTTTAATTTTTTTCATTTGATTTATATAATTGTATTTATCTATGTATAATCATTCCATTGTTGTTATGAAGGTGAATGTGAACTACAGAGTTAATCATACAAGGAATATCGATTACAGAGTTAAGCGTACAAGGTGCATAATATAAGGCGTCTTAGGAAATTATTCCCTTTAGAATCATTACATGTTTCATATTTCTAAAAGTTTGACCTTTCACAGGAAGATAGTGATAAATCAACTCTTTTATCTTACTATTTAACATTTCTCACTATATTTCGTAATATTATTGAAATGTGAGATATTTTAGTTGAATAAGCATATAAACAATGAGACAAAAAGTCATTTTGTCCAAATGATACATATTCCTCGCAAAGTCTCACCACAATTGTTTATCTAATCAATTGTTAAAATTGAAAGAATAAAAAAAAGAGCATTATGCAAATAATTCTTGTAAAGAAAAGCTTTGAACATCCAAAATTATTTTGCCTAATTTATAACTTGAGTTAAAATGACTATTTACTTGACAACCCAAAAAAGAAACAAAATAGATGATATAGGATGCTAATTTTTCTTTTGTTAATGAAACTTTACTAGAGTGAATAAATTATGTACGAAATTCGTACGTAATGACTCATAAGAGATTTGACATATACAGACTAATTCATTAAATATATATATATATATATATGCATAATCTAGTTCTTTTCGTTTTTTTTTTGAAAGGATGCATAATCTAGTTCTGAAATCTATATTTTAATATGATTCATATTGTAACACATTTGATGAGTTTTCTCGTATTCTCTTCAGAATAAAAAACTGAAAAAAGTGATTATGGTATACCCTATTGGTAAACACAAAAATTAGACTACTAATTATATGTATGCTTATAATGTGTTTTCTTTTTATATTTTAATGATAAAATTAAACAAAAATAGGTATAAAAATACATGTATTTGAAAGTTCAGAAACTTATTTATAACAATATAATGCGAATTTTCTTAAAAAAAAGTTGCACATTTCTATAAGTATACTACATTTGTCATTATATCAAATGATTGTTGATGAATTTTATTAGATTTTGAACAAATATCAAATAATTCAAACCAAAATCAGCATGACAACATTGACAAGTAAAAACAAAAAGAAACATATTGAAAATTTGGAATGAAGAAAATGAAATCTGTGCAAAATATTTGGGTTAATGACACAAATGGTCTCTAAACTATCCAACCTATGGCAATTTGGTCCTCAAAGTTTTAATTGTAGCAATTAAGTCCTGGTTCTAGTTTGTAGTAATTTGATCTTTGAACTATCTAAATTGCAACTTATTATTAAATTTTTCAAATAAAAACACACATGAGGAGTAGGTTGTGGCATTTGAAAATTTAAAAGTAATTTATGAATTTTAAGCATAAAAATGAACAAATATAGAAAATTTTTCTCTAAATTTGCAGCTTTAAAAAATTTTAAAATGCAAATAATATGTGATCTTTTAATTACTGGTGTTTTTTTATTTTCTATAGAAAAAAAAATTCTTTCAAAAGAAAAAAAAAAGCTTTTTGCTTCTTTTCACAGAGACCAAAGAAGGAGCCTTCTCTTTTTATTCTCCGGCCTCCCCTCCTCACTCTCCTCCTCCTTCTTGATCTCTCTTTCTAACCTCTCTCAGGTTTGAGAGCTTTTAGTTTCCTTTCACTTTCTAATATGTCCGGATCTAAATCTGGTTTAATATCACTTTTTTTTGTTGATAAATTTAGATTTAGATCTGGTTTAATACCACTTTTTGTGTGAATTCAAGTCATTTTACCAAATTTTGAATTTGATATATTTTCTTTAATTCAGATCTGTTAGGTGGACTGGTTGTTTTTTTTTTTTTTTCTTTTTAAGGTGTGAATCTCAGTTGGTATTATAATTATATAGCCTACCCTACCAAGAATACAGTCCAGAAGCAGGTGTTGAAGGCAATAGTTTGCTGCTAGTCTTTGTTATCTTTTCTCCTGGAGAATTATGATAACTTACATCTTGCTTTTAGTTATATTTATGATCTACTTTTCGTCTCCTTTCTTTAAGAAGTTTGAAATTGTAGTCACTATGTTTGTATTATAATTGAAGTCTTTTTGCTTTGAGCAATGATATTCTCCTGAAGAGCTCGTTTATGTTAAAAAAAAATGTAAATAATACATTTTTCTATTTCTTCAAATCCTTTTCAGTTTATTTTTCTTTAAATACATTTTCAAATACTATAACTTGCTTCTTACATATATTTGTTGTCAGAAATTTAATAATAAATTGCAATTTAGACAATTTAAGGATCAAATTACGTCAAATTAGAAAATTTAGTTACTTAATTACCACAATTGAAGCTTTAAGAACCAAATTAGGACGTGTAAAATAGTTCAGAATCATTTGTACCATAAACCCAAAATATTTTATAAGAAAACAAAAGCATACTTGTATTATTCAAGCAACCAAAAAAAAAAAATAAAGAAGCATATACACATTTTCAGTGAAAATTATGAATATTTTTCAATATGTGAAATAAATATATTTATGAAAAAATTTTCTAAATAAAAATTCTATGATATTAAACATAAAAGAAAAGTACTAGCGTCAGTCCCATCTGACGTATCGAGCCATCTATTCTTGTGGAATCCACCCCACAAAAATGGACCATTGAAATCCAATAATGTTGGTAGCATAACTCAATATAGGTGCACAATGTTCAGCCCAAACTAATCAACACCGATAACCCGGGCTGAAAGTGGAACAAATAAATAGGCCAAAGCCACCCGAAGCTTTATACAGTTTCCATATGCATTAACGCATATAGCTGCAGGTCGGAAGAGGGTTCAAGCCCAAGGAACCCGATCTAGACCGATCCGACCCGAATAGAATTATTAATAATTCTTTTTTACATATATATCTAGACTAATATATAGAAGTATGGATAAGCAGGTGTGTCTTCGACCTGCTTGCCACTTCTTTTTTTTTTAAAAAAAGTTCTGTTTTTTTTTTTAAATTTTTTCAGAAAAGATATAATGACTTATCCCTGTTTGTAATTAAGCAATAAATACCATTTTCTTAATAACTAATAAATTGCTTCAATCTTATACTAACATGTAATCTTATCAAGATAATAACACGTGTATTGTTGTAATAAACGTGTTTCTTTGTTGAACAAGCACTAAATGCCTTCAATCTTTTTTCTCTTTTTTTTTGAAGGGAAATGAAATGCCTTCAATCTTATAATAACATTCTAAAACGTATTAATTAGAGAAGCCTAACACGTCTACTCTTCTTTTCACATAGATTGTTACTTAATAAAGCCAAAAAAAAAACAAAAAATATTTTGTTGGCTTTATTTATTTAATTTATTAGGATAAGTTTTTCTAATAGTTATTAAAATCTTTTGATTTATTTCCATGTGCAGCCACCTCTCAGTAGCCAATATGCATGTAGTTTGTAGTATTTAAGTATTAATAGCGATAATAATAAAAGAAAAAACTTTTGACATGTCTCATTTTTAATTGCGTTGAATTAATTATTACATTATGACACAAAATAATAACAATAAGTTTCTGATTTTAGGACTTTTCCCATGTATATCCCTTTTTGTAATATCCTAAGTCCCACATCGGGTATATACTAGGAAGATCATGAGTATTTAAGTCGTGGTTTGTGAGCCTAAAAATACATTTTGAGTGAGGCCCAGTGATATATTTTTGGTATTCAGAGCCAACACTATCTATACCTGTGTGGATCTGTCCATAGGGGTTATATGTGAGCTATTGAATGTGGACTCCATAGCGAGGACGTAAGTCCATAATGTGAGGAGATTGTAATACCATAAGTCTCATATTGGGTATGTACTGGGAAGATCATGAGTATTTAAGTGGAGGTATATGAGCCTAAAAGTACCTTTGAACTAACACTTTTGGGTGAGACCCAGTGGTGTTATATTTGGTATTCAGAACCGATCCAGTCCATACCTGTGTAGGCCCTGGAAGACTACCACGAGCAAGAATTGTGAGGGTTATATGTGAGCTATTGTACTTTTGGGTGAGGTCTAGTAGTGTTATATTTAGTATTCAGAGCTGAGCCAGTTCATACATGTGTAGGCTTTGGAAGGCTGCCACGTGCAGAAATTGTGGTGAATGTGGACTCCGCTAATAGGGGTTATCTGTGAGCTATAGAATGTGGATCTCATAGTGAGGACGCTAGGCCTTTAACGGGGGGAGATTATAACGCTCTAAGTCTCACATCAGATATACTTTGGAAAGATCAAGGGTATTTAAGTGGTGATCCGTGAGCCCAAAGTACCTTCAAGCTAATGCTTTTAGGTGAGGCCTAGTAGTATTACATATGATATCAGAGTCAACTCAATCTATACCTATGTCGGCCTTGGAAGGCTGCCACAGGTCAAAATCGTAGTAAATGTGGACCCCACCCATAAAGATTATATGTGGGCTATTGAATGTGGACCCTTTAGCGAGGACGCTAGGCTCTTAATTAGGGGGAGAGATTGTAAAGCCCTAAGTCCCATATCAGGTATGTTCTAGAAAGATTGTGACATTTAGTGGTGGTCCGCATTGTCACACCTCACACTCGAGGACATGCATCACATACCCATAAGGCAAAGCCACATAGGCATGCAATGCATCTTTGTATAAACCTATATAATTAATAATGTTTAGTCTCCAATAAATACCAATATATAGCATAAAAGCTAACAATTCTTATAAAGTCTCCAAATATTCAAAATAAACACTATATAATAGAAACTATAATCTAATAAATTCAAGATGATCAACTTTCTGAGTCTTTATATTTTCTCAATCAAATTCCTTTCTTTGAACCATGCACCTTCATTACTACTAAATAAGTTCCCTTTGTGAGTCTGTTAACTGATAATCTTTAAAACTTGGGAGGAAAAAATAAAAGTGTGAGCTAGAAACCCAGTAAGTAACAAATAACCTTAACTAGCTAGTTGGATCAAACATATGTAAGCCAAAATTATTAACAAATATATTTCAGAACAAATCTGGCTTCGGAAATCAATACCTTTGAAAATATTCAAATCAAGTCGTTTAGTAAACAATTTCACAAAATAAGTAATAAATTTCTAAATCTTTCTTTTTGAATCCATTTTAGTCAATAATAATTTCAATTATATTTCTCTCTAGTTTTTGGCGACTATGACCACACTTAACCCCTGTGACTAAGTCCGAATCTGCCACAAATAACTCCTATAGTCGAGTCCGAATCTACCACAAATAATCCATGTAACCGGGTCCGAATCAATTACAGATAACTTCTGTAGCCGGGTACGAATCTACTATATTTAACTCTATAACTATATTAGTATTGTCCACATATAACCCTTGTGGATTGGGTCAACGTGCATAGTTACTAAAGAGAGTTTCAAAATATTTATTTACAATTACGAATCATAAATAATTTTACTTTCATCTTGTTGTAATATTGTAGTGATTCCAAAATAATTTTTTTGTAATCACATTCAATAGTAATTCATATACTTGATCCATAAATTAGTATAAGATATAGAATCACACCATTTCACAAAAATTATGTTATTTCAATAAGACAGATTTCTTTTAATAAATAATCTTAATACCAAAATCAATTTTTACTTGAAATCATATTTTATAGAAAATACTTGTAAACATGATTCTATTAGAAATAATAAAATAATGGAGAAAACTACTAGAAAAGATCAAAGGTTATTTACTTCGTTCGCTTTGCTTATTTAACCAAAATAATCAACATAATCTCTCAAATACCCATTATCACATAAATCACATATAAGTATCATAATAATAAAATCATACTCTAATTACACTAAAAATATTGACCACTTACTGTCCATGCATCTTCTATCATCAACTTCATAGTTATTCCTAATAATGTCAATTTCTCATAATTCATAACAATTCTAACATCACTTTAAAAATTACCAAACTTAAGGGATCTATTCTACAAGTCATGGGATCCTAATAGTACTAAGAATGTGATAATAAGGTCTATAGATAAGCTCTATAAAGCCTTAAAAATCGATGCCACATTTTACTAAAAGTACCTAAAGTTTTAGATTTTTCCAGATTCGTAGTACTCACTTTAATTAGTTATAACTTTTTGTTTATAAGTTTGTTTTTGACAAATTATATACCGTTAGAAAGATTATTTTTTTAAACTTTCTGTTTTTGACTTAATCAGACTAGTAAAAGTCTCTGAAAAGTTAGTCAAAACTTCTACTGCGTTTTTACATCTTAGCCCAAAACTAAAAAATTCATAACTTTCTATTTACCCAATCAAATCGCTCAAAATTTGTCTTGTTTAAATCCTAATATCAATAGGTTTCATCTTCTATCAGATATTTCCTCATATTTTATAAATAATTTATGAGCAATTCAAAACCCTAACCCTAGATATTCAATCTCAATTCTAAAATCAAAATATAACATAAAACTTAATTGGTTAAGAGTTTATTACCTTAGGTGTAAGTCTCAATAACCCATGACAATAGTCTTCACTATCTTCTTTTTCTTAAAAGCATAGCCTCCACTCTCTCTCTCTATTTTTTTTTTTTTTTTTACAAAATGTATTTATAAACTGAGCAGATTATTAGTTTTAGGGTTTCTTAAATGGTCTATTGTTGAATTACTAATATAATCCGAAATAATATCTAATAGGCAAGGACTCTTTTGTCCTTTTCTTCTCCTTGTATTATATAGAAAATATAAACCCCATTTTTTTTAAATAATGGGTTGTCACACTTTTAGCATTGATAACAATTCGACTTATATTAGGTCATGAAATACATATCAACAATTACATAACTTTTTATTTCAAAAAATATAAACTTTTAAAAATGTTGGTTTTTAATTAAAAAAACTATCATATTAAATTGGGTTAATCACATAAAAATACCTCCACTTTTAACTTTTTCGAAAAAAAAAACTATCTTTTGAACTTCTGCAAATAAATAACTTCACTTTTAGGATTCTGTAAATTAATACCCTTACATTTATAATTTCTGTAAATTAATACCATCACTTTTGAATTCTGCAAATTAATAGTCTGACATTTACAATTTTTGTAAATTAATAGGTCAGTTTTTGACAAATTATATATTGTTGGAAAGTTATTCGATAAGCTTTCTAATCGTACCAAGTATGACATATTACACCATCAGAATCCCTGGAAAAAACTAGTCGCAATCTCTGCTACTATAAAAACTCGGATTTTTGGGAGGATAAAATTGGAATTTTACCAATTTTTCAGATATAATAATGGAGGGATTAATTTGCAAAAGTTTTGCATAAAAGGACTAAATTGTAATTTTTGGGGGACTGAATTGATATAGATTTGGGAATCGGGAACTACAGTGCGAATTTAACCCTATACTGTCTGAATCAAAAGTTTCCATTTTTGGAATATTTTGAGCTTGAGTTGACTTTTTAATCCGGCCGTTAGATCGTGATTTTATTGTTATTTTTGGATTGTACTCGGAAAATGGGGAATTTTGATATATATATATATATTGCCTATGTTTGTTGATTGGCACGAAAATCGAAATCAGACGGCTAAAATTTGCCTCAATTTATGTGGCACTGATCCGGTGTAGGCCCAGACTCAAATTGGACAAGTTACATGTCTAACCTAATTATTTTGGATTCTAGGAATTCAGTGAAGAAGTCCATTTGTGGATTTGAAGCTCCGTTGAGAAGTTGATTTTTCACAAGAGGATGATCGAGGGCATGAAATTGGTTCCCGACCCTCCGGATGATTGTCAACGACACCTTGAGGATTCAATAGTGTGATATCGCTATTCTTGTAATGTAGGGATTCGGTTACCTTCGTTTGATACTACTTTCGAATAAAACATAATTTTTACAACATATGAGCACAAATGTGGTTTTGAATTTCTTGAACATATGTGATGGACTGTGATGGTATGATATACATATATACTAAATTACTTTGGGGATTTTCTGAGTATAGGTTATTTTGGATATATTAAAATAGGCCGTTATACTGCCCGTTATACTAACCATGCAGGAGCTTTCCATCACTAAAATATTTTCAATCGAGGTACTATTTTTCCTACTGGATGCTCACTCCTTTCCTCCCTTTCTCAGGTGGTGTCTAGTGTAACTTTGGAGATCAAAAAGAGTAAGAGGCCACCGAGATTATTGTTTGTTATCTTAGTAATGCTTGAAGCATGTTATTATGGTGTTTGGACTATTTGGGTTTTGTTTTAGCATTAAATCAAGATTATTACATTCTATTTATATCTGTGAACTCATGTATGCCATTCTGGTGTCTGTTCTGATGTAGATGATGATGATACTTGGACTTATATTTGATTTATGTTCTTTTTAGTATTTATCCGATCTATGTTTAATGGTGTATACGAACTATGAGAGAGGTTCACGAGATAAAATTCCAAATATTTTATCTAAAATGGACCGTTTTATAAAAACTAAAACTTTTAAACACTTTTCAAATAAATCAAGGAAGTTCTCATCTTTGCGAAATTCCCCTTCTGCTACTAGCCTGGGTTTTGGGTTGTGATAGAAATTATGGTATTAGAGCTTTGATTTTAACAACTCGGACGTATCACTATTAAACTATATTGAAGTTGATTGTATTACAAGCATTCATCATTATCGCATTAACAGTTTGGTATATTGTTTCAAACTTTTAAGGATGCTTCCAAGAAGAGTTCTGAGGCACCAGCCAGGTGCCGAACCTCCTTGTCTGGATTTCACTCATTTGTTCGAGGCAATGGAGTACGCATTTGCCCAGATGAGTAATCCAGACTATCAGTCTTCAGCTCCGAGGGAACGTCAGTTGGATCAGTTTGATCATCTCCAATGGTTCATGCACTTCCAGCCAAGGCAGCTTAATGGTAGACTGGGAGCTCTCATGGTAATTGCTTGGTTACGTGAGATAGAGAGGTATTTTCATGCCTTTGGTACTTTGGTTAAGTTTTGGGCTGTGTTTGTTGTTACCCATTTGATGGGGAGTGACATTCGCTGGTGGGAGAAAGTGGAACGGATGCAAGATATAATGGGTCTGACTTAGAAAGACTTTGAACGGATTTTCAAGGCCCAATATGCTAATGAGGATCAATAAGATGAAGTGGTGAACTGGTTTGAGATGTTGATTCAAGGTAACAGAACGGTGAATGAGTACCTGATAGAGTTCACTAAGTTAGCAAGTATTACTCTTAGATCAAGTACGGGTGAGAAGTATCGAGTTGCTAAGTTCAAGAGTCGTCTGAATCGGAATATTTTCAACAGAATTGGTACCCAGACTTCCCATACTCTTCCTGAGATTGCAGTGGCTGTCCAGCAGGTAGAGGCCATTGAAGAAGAATTGAATTCCAGGAGGAACCAGCGGAGAGGCAATGACAGGATAGTCACTAGAAGGAACCAGGGGCAGTGGTCAGCCCAAGGCACTCCGAACAGTAGGAGCTCGAATAGTAGTGGTTCTTCAGGGGGTGTAAAGGCAGTCTGTATGGAGGATGTTTTGTTTGTGGTTAGCAGGCTCATCGGAAGAAGGAGTGTCCCAACTGTCTGCAGAAATCTCCTCTTTCTCAGGGAATACCACAGAGGAGCCAGTCAGGTTTTGTTTCTTATCAGAATACTCAAGTAAGGCTGCAACAGTCACAGGGTGTTTTGTAGACTTTTACTTTCCCTTAGTCTTATCAGTATTAGTACTACCCTCAGGGTTTTACTTAGAGTTTTTCGACTCCTCAGGCCTCAGGGAGTCAGGGTTGGCATGGATATAGCAGTAGTGATCTAGGATCTAGTAGTCGCCATCTAGACTAGGGAAGAAGCAACAAGGAGAAAGGAAAGGTAACTAGCCAAGCCTATGCTTTTACTAGGGCAGATGACACTCAAAATCGCATCGGCCGAGATGTTGTTGACGGTATGATCCTTCTTTCACACTTTTGGGCACATATTTTGTTTGATACTGGTGCATCTTATTCATTCATATCCTTATTATTTACTCAACTATTGGGGTTAGAATTTTATGATTTGGATTATGTATTGATGTTGGGTACACCCTTGGGAGGAGTGGCTTGGAGGAGTGGCGGATGTGTTTAATGTGTGTAAGTCTTGTCAGTTGTGGTTGGTAATAGGAAGCTTCTTACTGATTTGATCGTGTTGCTGATGGGATAGTATGACGTGATACTCGGTATGGATTGGTTGTCGAAGTATCGAACTATTATTGACTGTCATAAGAAGCGGGTGACTCTTTTTTCTAGTGATGGGTAACCTATTGTCTATCACGCTAGAATGAGTCCATTGAAGCCTAGTCCTATTTTGAAAGTGTGCATGAGTAGAAGGAAGAAACTCGAGTATTATGGGAACTTGTTTGCCATTGATAGTGATATGAGGATAGACGATCAAAATCTATAGTTTAAGATGGTTAGTGAGTATTCAGAGGTGTTTCCTGAAGACTTACTGGGGTTACCATGAGATAGAGAGATCGAGTTATGCATTGAATTATTTCCTGGAGTTCGGCCAATTTCTATCCCATCCTATTGTATGACTCCTGCTCAGATAGAAGAGTTGAGAGAACAGTTGGACGATTTGATTTCCAAGGATTTTATTTGCAATAGCACTTCTCCTTATGGTGCTCCTATTTTGTTTGCGAAGAAAGCTGATAGTTTGTTGAGACTCTGTGTGGACGATAGGAAGTTGGATTAGTTGACAGTGAAGAACAAGTATCCTTTACCAAGGATAGATGAGTTGTTTGATCAACTTGGTGGTTCAAGGTTTTTCTCTAAGATCGATTTGAGATCCAGTTATCATTAGTTGAAGATAAGGGAGGATGATATATCTAAGACAACATTTAGAATTTGATATGGTCATTTTGAGTTTCTGGTGATGCCGTTTGGTTTGATGAATGCTTCCGCAATATTTATGCATCTCATGAATCGGGTCTTTAGGCCATTTTTAGACTGTTTTAATCATCGAGACGTCCTGGTATATTCCAAGACTCAACGAGAGCATATCGAACATCTGGAGATAGTACTCAAGACCTTGAGAGATCATCGGTTGTATGCCAAGAAATCAAAGTATGACTTTTGGATGTCGAAAGTGAAGTTCTTGGAGCATGTGATTTCTCATGGAGGTATTTCAGTCGATCCCGCTAAGATAAAAGCTATTATGGAGTGGAAGAGATCGAGAAATGTGGTAGAAGTACGGAGTTTCCTTGGTTTGGTAGGCTACTACTGCCGTTTTATGCAAGATTTCTCGAGGATCGCCTCACCTTTGACAAAGTTGACTAGGAAGGATGTCAAGTTTGTTTGGGATCAAAAAAATGAAGAAGCTTTTGTCAGGTTGAAGCAGAGCTTGACCACCACATCGGTTCTTACTGTTCCTGATAGTAGCGAACCTTATGTGGTGTATACTGATGCTTCAAAGATGGTTTTGGGATGTGTCTTGATACAGAATGGTCAGGTTGTAGCTTATGCTTTTTGTCAGTTGAAGCCACATGAGAGGAACTTTCCCACCCATGATCTGGAGCTTGCAGCAATGATCTTTGCATTGAAGTTTTGGCGATGTTACTTGTATGGTGTGAAGTTCGACATATTCTCCGATCATAAGAGTTTGAAGTGTCTCTTTACTCAGAAGGATCTGAACTTGAGACAGTGAAGATGGGTTGAGTATATGAAGGATTATGACTTTGACCTATAGTATCATCTTAGTAAGGCTAACGTTGTAGCTGATGTACTGAGTAGGAAGCCTCGTGGTGCACTAGCTACACTGGTGTTTGAAGATTGGAGGAACTCAATTGCGATCGGTGACTATAACTTGCAGTACTTCAAGAATAAAGGGGTTGCTTGCTTGAGCAACATTATGATTTTACCATCACTTCTCCAAACTGTCTAATGGAGTCAGTGGCATAACAGGGAGTTGAGGACAATCTGGAACCGACTTCAGAATGGTGAACAGTTGGATGGTTGGAGTACCAATAGAGAAGGGTTTTTGCTTTTTAGTGGGAAATTAGCTGTAGCTAATGACCCTAATCTTTAAGAAATCATTCTAACTGAGGCTCACAAATCAAGGCTCACTGTACATTCAGGTAGTGATAAGATGTACTGAGACTTAAAGAAGTAGCATTGGTGGAAATGGATAAAGAAAGATGTAGCTACCTTTATGGCTAAGTGTTTGACTTATCAGCAAGCCAAGACTGAATACCAAAGGCCAACTGAGTTACTTCAGTTGTTGTCAATTTTAGAATGGAAATGGGATAAGATCACGATGGACATCGTGACTAGTCTGCCAAAGACCTTGAAGAAGAATGACGTAGTTTGGTTGGTAGTCGATCGGTTGACGAAGAGTGCTTACTTACTTACTAAGCTTAGTAGACTATATATGGAGAACATCATACGCTTGAATGGTGTGCCTTCAAGTATAGTCTCTGACAGAGATCCAAGATTCACTTATAAGTTTTCGAGAGCCCTGCAGAAAACATTGGGTACGTAGTTGGATATCAGTACAATTTACCATCCGGAGACAGATGGTCAGTCTGAAAGGACCATTCAGATTCTTGAGGATATACTACGTTGTTGCATACTGGACTTTGGTAGGAACTAGGATGATCATCTCCCTTTGGTGGAATTTGCTTACAATAATAGTTACTAGACCAGTATGGGTGTGGCTCTATATGAAGTGTTATATGGGAGGCCATAAGTCGCCTTTGTGCTAGGCAGAACCTAAAGAGCATGTTACTCTTAGACCTGAGCTGATTGAAGAGACTATTGAGAAGATTAAGGATAAACGGGAGAGACTCAAGGAGACTCAGAGTCGCTAGAAGAGTTATACTGACCCAAAGAGGCTTGAGATAGAGTCGATACTGGTGATTCTGTATTCTTGAAAGCGACTCCAAGGTGTGGTGTAACAAGATTAGAGGTTAAGAGTAAGCTTGCTCCAAGATATATTGCTCCCTTTGATATCACTGAGAGAATTAGACCAGTGGCATACCGCTTGAATCTACCTACACAGTTAAGTCACGTGCATAACGTGTTTCATGTGTCGATGTTAAGGAAGTATACGCCGGACCCATCTCATGTTGTTCGGTATGTGCATGTACCAATCCAAGAAGATGTGTCCTATAAAAAGCAGCTTGTTCGTTGGTTGGCTAGAGAGTTGAAGGTGTTTCGCAATAGAAAGATTTCACTTTCAAGGTGCTTTAAAAACATCATAAAGAAGAAAAGGCTACTTGGGAACTTGAGACGAAGATGTATGAGAAGTACTCTCATTTGTTTAACTTTCAGTCAGAAGTTGTATTGTGATGTAACCATACTTGTATTTTGAATTTCGGGATTGAACTCTTTTAAGGAGGAGAGAATGTAAAAACCCAGATTTTTGGGAGGGAAGAATTGGAATTTTACCAATTTTTTGGATATAATAATGGATGGATTAATTTGCAAAAGTTTTGCGTAGAAGGATTAAATTATAATTTTTAGGGTACTGAATTGATAGAGATTTGGGAACTGGGGACAATAGTGCAAAATTTTAAAAATTTGCACAATCCCCTACTTATCTCACATGGGCTTTCCCTCCCTCCCACTCACTCTCTCTCTTCTTTCTCTCTCTCTCGTCGCTGCTATCCCTCACTCTCGGCTGAAGCACCAGGGGAGGCCACGCTGCCACCCAGGCCACCATCTGACCCACCAACTGCCCGGCGCGAGCTAGCCGTGCCACCAGGGTGCCCCGCTGCGGGCCGCAGTTTCACCAGAAAATGCCATTGGAGCTGTTTCGGATTTCTCATCACCGACGACGATTTTGGCCACCATTTGAATTCTAACTAGGCTCGTTGGATTCGTCTGGTCGAGAAGAAGCTCAAGGCATATATATCTTAACCCCATACTGCCCGAATCAAAAGTTGTCATTTTTTGAATATTTTGAGCTTGAGTTGACTTTTTAATCCGGCCGTTAGATCGTGATTTTGTTGTCATTTTTGGATTGTACTCAGAAAATAGGGAAGTTTGATATATATATATATATATATTGCCTATGTTTGGTGATTGATATGAAAATCGAAATCAGATAGCTAAAGTTTACCTCAATTTACATATAACCGGTCTGGTATAGGCCCAGACCCAAATCAGACAAGTTATATATCTAACTTAGCTATTTTGAATGCTAGGAATTCAGTGAAGAGGTTTGTTTATGGATTTGAAACTCCATTGAGAAGTTGGTTTTTTGCAAGAGGACGATCGAGGGCTTGGAATTGGTTCTCGACCATTCAGACGATCGTCAACAACACCTTGAGGATTCGGAAGTGTGGTATCGCTATTCTTGTAAGGTAAGGATTCAGTTACCTTCGTTTTAAACTACTTTCGAATAAACTTACTTTCTACAACATATGAGAACAAATGTGGTTTTTAAATTTCTTGAACATATGTGATGGACTATGATGGTATGATATACATATATACTAAATTGCTCTGGAAATTTTCTGAGTGTAAGTTATTTTGGGTATATTAAAATAGGTCCGTTATACTGCCCGTTTTTTTTTTTATAAAAACCTAATGTACTTATTTTATTACAAAACCAGAGCACGATTATTTTCACACTTCGGTTCTGTGTTGCACGTGTCATAGGATCATACATGAGCACCGTGCTAGCATCGTAGGTTTACAGTGTGGCGTTGTGTGCCCCATCGTCAGTATAGAGTCTGTAAAATCGTGCGGGATTTTGTTACTTCTGATTATCTCCCCATTTGGCAGGCATAGACAATTCGTTTGCCCTTCTAGGTTTGGTAGGCGACACATGGGTGTCCCATCTGGGTATGGGCTTAAGTGTTAGACAGACTGTTAGGTACACTTAGTGCCATCATCTTGGGTTTCTACAGATGTGAGGATGTGAGCTCATGGGTATGGGTTGATTTGTGTCATGTGCATATGGATTGATAGTTTTGATCATACTGCTTTATATATATATATATACATGTATTGGATTTAAACTAACCATACAAGAGCTTTCTATTACTAAAATATTTTCGATCGAGGTAATCGTTTTTCCTATTAGGCATTTTTATACTCACTTCATTCTTCCCTTCCTCAAGTGGTGTCCAGTGCAACTTTGGAGATCAAGAGGAGTAAGAAGCTATCGAGATTGTAGTTCGTTATTTTAGTAATGCTTTCCATCACTAAAATATTTTCGATCGAGGTAACTATTTTTCCTACTAGGTATTTTTATACTCACTCCATTTCTCCCTTCCTCAGGTAGTGTCCAGTGCGACTTTAGAGATCAAGAGGAGTAAGAGGCTATTGAGATTATAGTTCGTTATCTTAGTAATACTTGAAACGTGTTATTGTGGTGTTTGTACTGTTTGAGTTTTGTTTTAGCATTGAACCAAGATTACTATATTCTATTTTTGTCTGTGAACTCATGTATGCCATTCTGGTGTCTGTTCTGATGTTGATGATGATGATGTTTGGACTTATATTTGATTTATGTTCTTTTTGGTATTTATCCGATCTATGTTTAATGGTGTATACGAATTGTGGGAGAGGTTCACGGGATAGAATTCTAAATATTTTATCTAAAATAGACCGTTTTATAAAAACTAAAACTTTTAGATGCTTTTTAAATAAATCAAGAAATTTCTCATCCTTGTGAAATTCTCCTTCTACCATTAACCCGAGTTTTAGGTTGTGACAGCTATATTTTACTGTCTTAAACCAAAGCTTAAAAATTTATAACTTTTAATCTAGACATCCAAAGTACATAATTTTTATCTTGTTTTTAATCTTACTGTGAGAGTAATCACTTAAAATATAAATTATCCTTAAAATCATGACAGAAACAAAAAGATACTTAAAGAATTCTAATACTTAAAGAATTCCAATACTTAAAAAATTCTAAATCCTAGATGATAGATTGACCCCAAATTCCCAAATCATAGATTAACAATTGATGCGATGGAGTTCTTTACCTTAGAGAATTGAAAATCAACATTTTTGTAATTTTTCCTCTTCTCCTAAGCTCTCATCTGTTCTTCTCTTCATTTACAGAGCGTTTATTTTTTTTTTCTTCCGTCAAACTCTGAAAGATAATATATATAGAGTTTTTTTAATCTTTTAAATTACTTAATTGTCCTTGTGTAATTAATTAAATCCTTAGTCTCTTTGTTTTTTGTTCTTTCATTTATTATTATTTTTTAGACTATATGGGTTATTACAATGTTGATGTTATGAGTTATAATATTCTATATTATGTTATTTACTATTTACGCATATAATAATAATAATAGCTTAACTTTTGACATATCTCTTTTAATATAGATCAAAGAAGGAAATATATGTTTGCTTGTTCTTGAAGTTTTTGTTCACAACTTAATTATAAGTTAACTCAAATAATTCAACTAAATCATAAGATAAAATCATTCTTATATAAAATTTATTTTACATTAAATTAGAATTTTCGATTGAAACATTAAATTGGAATTAAGAGTATATTTGCTAGATTTAATATATAACAACGATAAATTTTAGATCTTTAATCTATCATACTTAGTATTTTCTCCTCTATATCCCTTTTAGCAATAAAAAGTATATATATATATATAAATATAAATGACATCGATCCAATAAGTATTTTTTTTAACTTATTCATAGTATTATTTTGTCCAATTAAAATTCATTAAATACACTTTTTTATGATAAAAATTAGAGAAAAAAATATTAAATAATAAATATTTATTTTTATTTTTTTCAATTACCCAAATTATAGTATCTGTTAGATTATAATCTAACTACTAAAAAATACCTATAAAAAGATAAAAAAAATCTATTAAATTGGCAGCCAAATATAAAAAGCACATATATACTTTTATCAATATTAGGAAATAAACAACCACTCCAATATTTTTAATTTCAAACAGTAGTTACTTTACCAAAAAACTTATATCTCTGGAATTTTACTTTCAAAATAAAATTACCATTATTTATATCATGTTATGATATTAATTAATTGTTTTAATATTAATTTGATTAAGAAACGGTGTACGTGCCTAAAACACGAACATAAAACTAGTATGTATATATATATATATATATATACCGTACACTTCATCTCTGTCCTTGTTCTAATTTCCTCGTCAGCTCTCTACCTCTCCCTTTCTCATTCGAATTTTACCAAAAGGTTCCGTCAGTTCTTATCTTTCTTCCTTCCTTTTCTCTCTCTCTTTAATTTCTTCTTTTGTTTTAGGTATTTGTTCTGTTCTCTCTCTCTCTCTCTCTGGTTTTGGTTGATGTTAAAGTTTAGGGTTTGGGCATTTTTGGGTAGTTTCCATAGATCTAGTGTGTATATATATATATATATATACATATATGCCAACTCATTCAGACTTCAGATTTTTTATACGATTATTTAGACGCTAAGGGTTTCTGATTTTGCTTTCTTGTTACGATTGTTCTTCCGTCTCTCCATTTCTCACCAAATTATTCCATTAAATTTTGATTTCTGGTTGCTTATTTATTTATTTATTTATTTTTGTTGTGATTTGAAATTTCAATCTAATTTTCTTTTTCGCAACAACCGGATTCGTACTTGTTATTTTTTGTTTAATTTCCTCTGCTTAATTAATTTTCTCACTCTAACCAAACAGAAATACGAACTGGGTTAGCCACAATTGCTTTACTCCAACTTAAGAATAGTACGAAAACTAGATATGAAGTATACAAATTTGCAATTTGATTTATGGTGATGGGTGAGGCATCGAAAATTTAAGAATCTTTTGCTACTCTTTGGGATTCAAATAGATTGTAGGTGAGGTTCAGTTGGGAATTGGGTACCTTTAGCGTTCAGGTTTAATTTTTCTGTAATTTTATTCTGTGTTGATTAACTAAGAATTAGGTTGTAATTACTTATTGGAGTAATATCTTTTCTGGGTATTATGCTGTTCTGTTCTTTGCAACTTATTCTCATACATTTTCATGACGTTCAATGAGTAGGACTGTTAGTGTAAATACATGTCAAAGATATGATTCATTTTTCATTGTATCGTGTACCTACACAATTTAGATGGTAATATAACTGTATGTTCTAAGGAATTGATAAATAACAGAGAAAACTACAACTTTACGACCTGCTTGTTTCAAGAGATTGAAATTGAATTTATTTCGAATGTCGTGGTATTTTCAGCCTCGCTTTATTTTGAGGAGTCCAACACCGACTTCTTCTTGAATATCGTCTTGAGTTTCCTGATTGAACTGGAACTAAAGTGCTTTTTGTTTTTGGCTAATCCTTAGGAAGAAAATCTTCTGTTATAGTTCCTTTTTGGGTTGGTAAGGATTAAGGAGAAAGTGTTTTCCTTATCACTATTCATGTTTATGAGCTGTCTACACATTGTTCCCAAGAAGTTTAGTGTCTCTTAGCATGGATCTAGTATCTTAGGTGTTTTGCTGGATTGTGGGTTTGTTGTCTTACCCGATTGTGATGCGGCTGACCTTTTACTACAATCAAGCAATTTTTTGTATCCCTTCTCTTTTCTCCTCTAGTCCCTCTAGATAAATTTGCGTCTTTTACGTTGTTAACTGCACTTATACCATACCCTAGGATTCATGATTTGATACTGGGTGTCTGATTCTCTGGATATTACTGATTTAGAGTAGTTTAAATTTTCAATATTACTGGTCGATGCTGGATAGGTAAGTGGTTGAACTGTTGGGCATGGTAGTGTTATGTATTATATCATTACTAGCATCTCAGCAATTTTTGTTTATGGTGACTGGAATTTCGGCAATGTTTCTGTCTGCAGTATGATATTTTTCCTCTCATGGCAATGTCATTGAGCAATATTTCAATTTATTTTTTTGTTGCAGTTTGACATGGCAGCCAAGATCATATCTGCTGTAGTGGCATCATTTGCGGTGGCTTGGGCTTGTGACACTATCATCTCAGACAAGAAAATTTTTGGAGGCAAGCAACGTGGCCATTTTGAAGCCGTTGCAATTGTTTCATCAATCTAATTTTCTGCTGTTTTCTGATTCAGGGACTACCCCAGGTACTGTTTCGAACAAGGAATGGTGGGAGGAAACGGACAAGAAGTTCCAAGCATGGCCTCGTACTGCAGGTCCCCCAGTGGTCATGAACCCCATCAGTCGTCAGAATTTCATTGTCAAGTCCCGCGTTGAATAAGCTTTCTCCTTATAAAACGTGTTCCAGTCACATTGTTCACTTTACTGGTTTGAAATATCAGAGCTCGAAACTTTGTTTAGCATGGATTTTACTCTTAAAGCTGGACATAGGCCAGCGAATGCTTATTGCCTACCAAATGGTTTTGTACCTGGTTTTTCCGTCTTCCCTGTGACCTGGTAATGAGTACTAATAAATGCCAATGAAAAAATTGGTCATATCATTTTGTATACTGACTGTCAACTTAATCAAAGTTCGTTCTGAGACCTGACAATCCAATGCTATGTGGGAGGGACCTTTTTTCCGGTATTTTGGGTGTTACATTTGGTGTGAGACTGATGGGGATCACCCTTTGATACACTCATTTCTATATGTTTATATTGCGTTTGATTTGATAAGTATGCTATACAATCTTTTAATTTCCCTGATCTGTGACGAGACGAAGCAAATTAAGCTCGAGAAATACTGTGCAAGAAGCCTTAGATGAGAACATTCGGGTCGGTGATTAACATACGTAGCATACGTGAATGTGAGTTTAGGGTGTAATCTGTGCTTACTTGGCATTACTTAATTTTTGACGTTGCCGTTAGTGCTGGAAGGAGAGAAGCCAAAAGTTAAAAACACCAACTACTTGGAGTATAATGCGAAGGATACCCTTGGAAAATAACATTGGATCACGAGCAAGGGGATCTCTGAAGTGACGATATAAACAATCAGAATAAACAAATAATACAGGAATAATTATCACGAAGTAAAGAAATTAAGTATGAAGGTAATACTTGGTAAGGTTCATAAATGATAAAAATATTGTTTGTCAGGCATACTCCGACTTAAATAATTGTCCAAATGACCAACTTTTCAATCAGAAAGCGTCTCTTTATGTGTGTGTTAATCTCAAACCGAGTAAACCATGACGCTTGACAAGTAACACACCATAAAAACCAGCGCAAATTCTGTAACTGCATGTGGTTTTGAAAGAGAATAGAACTATTTTTTAGCAAGTCAATAGTTTTTGTTTTCAGTTCGCTCTACAGGGAGAGCTGAAACCATTTTTTTTTTTTTTTAATCGTGTGTTATTATCAATTACTTGTTAGAAGAAGAAAGAGAAACCACCAAAGCGTACTTGTTTGAAACAATTTAATCTCAAGCTGCAAATGACCACTTGCATTTTGACATAAAATACAGTTCAATTTCCTGCATCATGTTTCTTTCGTCTGAATTATCGATTACTTTACCTAATACTAGAACAACCTTTTGTATTGAAATGCCAAAGTCAGCGTATACCAGATTCCAAATCAGAGGAAGGGATAAGTTCTCAAAGCTCAACAGTTGGCAGCTGCCAATATATTCTCTCATACATACTTTTTCACAAGTCAATACATATTGAACAACTAAAAGATCAGTACTAAAGTCATATTCAAGTTTGCTAACAGCAGCCTTCTGATTCTTTCTTTCGTTCATTTTCCAAACATGGCAGAAAGATTGCTCCTCCATATAGCTGACAAAGTGTTGGGAAAGCTTGCATCCCTTGCCTACCAAGAGATTGTCTCAGCTTGGGGTGTCAAGACTGATCTGGAAAGGCTTCAACAAACCTTGTCCCATATTAGTGCAGTGCTTCTGGATGCTGAGGAGCGGCAGGCAGACAACCGTGAGCTGCAACTCTGGCTGGGCCAGCTCAAAGATTTCTTTTACTGTGTTGATGATGTCCTTGATGACATGGAGTGTCAAGCTTTGCGGAGGCAGGTGCTAAGAACATATGGCAACACCGCCGGTAAGGTAAGGCGCTTCTTTTCAAGACGCAATCCGGTTACTTTTCATCTCCAAATGGGGCATAAAATAAAAGAAGTTACAAAGAGGTTAGATGCGATTGCAGCTCATAGATATAGATTCCAGCTTGTTGAGAGAACTATTGATAGGAGTATACTACATGTTAGGAGGGAGATGACTCATTCCTTTGTGATAGCTTCTGATGTTATAGGGAGATATAATGATAAAGAGAAAGTTGTATCCCTTCTGACGTACCCAGATGATGTTCCCCATGTCTCCGTTGTTTCCATTGTTGGAATAGGAGGACTGGGAAAGACAACACTTGCAAAGTTGGTTTTCAATGATGACAGGGTTACTGGGAGTTTTGAGCTCAGAATTTGGGTCTGTGTGTCGGATGAATTTGATCTCAAACTTCTGATGGTTAAGATCATTAAATCAGCAACCGGGGAAAACTGCTGCAATTTGGATCCTGACCGGTTGCAAATGTACCTTCGACAAAATTTGGATGGTAAGAAGTTCTTGCTGGTCATGGATGACGTTTGGAATGACGATCTTGAGAAGTGGATTGAATTGAGAGATTTGCTGAGTGGCGGTGCTGAGGGAAGCAAGATACTTGTGACCACGCGCAGTCCCTTAGTTGCTTCAATGATGGGCACACTTCCCAGTTGCAACCTTACAGGTCTTGCAGAGGAAGAGGGTTTGACTTTGTTATTGAAATGGGCATTCAAAGAGGGACAAGAGTATCGGTATCCAAATCTTGTGGAAATAGGGAAGGACATTGTCAAAAAATGTGGAGGTGTACCCTTAGCAGTGAGGACCTTGGGGAGCCTGCTTTACTCGAAAATGGATGAAAGTGATTGGATACTTGTAAGGGATAGTGAAATATGGAGACTAGAGCAGAAGGAAAACCACATCCTGCCTGCGTTGCAATTGAGTTACAATCATATGCCATCTTACTTAAAACATTGTTTTGCTACTTGTTCGATTTTTCCTAAGGATTATGAATTCCTTAGTTTCGAGTTGATTCAATTATGGATGGCTCAAGGCCTGCTTCAAATTCGACATGGAAATCAGGCATTAGATCCAGAGGATATTGGAAATCAGTATCTGAATGAACTATTTTCTAGATCTTTTCTTGAAGATTTTGAGGATTTGGGAAGCTTTTACAGCTTTAAAATACATGATCTTGCACATGATCTAGCGCTACTAGTAGCAGAAAGGGAGTGCTTACACATTGATAGTCATACAGAAAGTATCCCTCAACAAGTTCGACATTTATCATTTTCTTGCACGGATTTCCATGTTCAGGAGCTGAATTTGCAACGCAAATCAACCAATGTTCGAAGCATTATGTTTGCAGCTGAAGAAGAATGGCCAACCAAAGTATCAGTTCTTGAAACATGTTTCTCAAGATTCAAGTATTTGCGGCTTTTAGATTTGAGGTACTCTTCTTTTGAGGTGTTGCCAAGTTTCATTGCGTCTTTGAAGCATTTAAGATATCTCAGCCTGCAACGGAACTGTAAACTCAGAAAACTTCCAAATTCAATTTGCAAGCTGCAAAATTTACAAACTCTGAGACTCGGTGGCTGCGAACAACTTGAAGAACTACCAAGAGACGTAAAGAAGATGGTCAGTCTCAGATGGTCAGTCTCAGATTTTTGGCGATAACAACAAAGCAAAAGATTCTACCAGAGAATGGAATAGGGTGCTTGAGATCTCTTCGGTATTTGTCCATTTCCAAATCTGCCAATCTAGAAACTTTTCTTCTAGGGAAGCAGAATCTCACCAACCTCAGAACATTGATTATCACATATTGTGAAGGCCTGGTATCTTTGATGCCATTTGTGAAAGACCTGACTTCACTACAGACTCTAGTGATAGTTGAATGCGAAAAGCTTGTATTGACAGATGGAATCGACAACCAGGAATCTGGGTTAAGACTTCGATCCATGCTCTTTAGAGAATTACCTCAGCTTGAGTCTCTGCCCACATGGCTTCAAGAGTCTGCCAAGTCCTTACAATTCCTAAGTATTGAACACTGTCCAAACTTTACTGATTTTCCAGAGTGGTTATCAACTTTTGCATCACTTAAGAGATTAGAGATAGTAGGCTGCCCAAAACTTCTGTCTCTACCATCAAGTATGCTTCACCTCAGGGCCCTAAAGAAGCTGAGAATTGCAAAATGTCCAGTACTGGCAGACAGATGCTCCTTCGAGACTGGCGTAGATTGGCCACTCATAGAACATGTCGCCGAGTTTCTACTTGACCAATTCAAATACAGACCATTCTCCACAACTAGATGAAAAGTCAAGGTAAATTACTGTTATTCATCAATACTAAACTATATTCATTGCCAACCTTAAAAATGATTAATAATATATTTAGATATGTGTTTTCATGTATTTAGATACGATCAGCAACCATGTAATTGTTAGTTTTTAAACCCTATTTTTGTAGCGGAAGATTGGCTCGGCTCGATAATATTTAAAACTTTTCTCAAAATAATTAATTATATGAATATATAGTATTAATTCATAGTAAATAAGAACGTATAAAGAGAATAGATCTAATACCTCTTGTAATTTATCAGCAGATTTTAATTTTTCTGTCTTCTAAATCATAATTTTCCAATCTAAACCTCAAGCACAATTAAACGAACGTGTAAATATTGTGTACAATCTCTCAAAACTCACACTTTAGCCTTTATAATAATCTCAGTACATAAGATTGCAAGAGTTTATTCTGCAAAGAATAGGACGACTCTCTTCTTTTTCTCTCTAGTCGTAGATTCTGTAGAAAATAATATATAGTATATTTCTATTAGGTTTTCACCTTTGATATATATATATATATATATATTTATTATACTATTTTAATGGGTAATATATATATATGTGTATCTTTTAAAAAAATGTAAATTTTGTTTTTAGAAGAAAATGTTATTATATATATTTAAATTAATTAATCTAATTAATATATATATATATATATATAAACTTGCAGATAACTCCTTTAAGGAAGAGTGTTTCACTTTCAGTTAGTTTCCCAATTTTTGTTTATCTAATTATTTGATNCAGTCTATCAATTTAATCATTACATATAGTTCAATCCTCTATAAACATTTCATAATTGGAACTAGGTCATGTTTCGTTTATCTCTCTAATTATATTTTTATCCTTGTGTACCATTGATTTTCTAATAAACAATTAATTTATAAATTTTTTATAAATTGAGTACTCAAACTGTTCAAGTCCTAAATCAACACACAATGGAATCATTTGTCTAGCTTCCTAATGGAATGAATAGATTCCATATCTGTAAGCTACATTCTCAGCTACTTATTTTATCATGCTATCATGATACAAGTATTTCGATCTATTTTAAAAACAAATCTTTAATAAGTATGTTAAAAAACATAATATTATAAATTGGAGTCTATAACTACTCATAATTAAAATTGATCTACATATGATCATCTAGTGACATTATTTGAACTCTCAACGGTCAACGAAATTTATGTTAGATTCAAATTATGTCTAGCCCTGTCCTATATAATCAAATTATATAAAGTACTTCTATTGTGATATCAACATATCAGTAGTCCGGATAAGACTATTATATTCTCAACATTAATGGACTGTACTAATAATATTTAATTAAAGATATCATATTTTAATTAATGTTTACGGACTATGTTTAGTTTATTATCCATAAATTTAATCCTCATGTGTATAATATTTATAAACTAAATTTATGACTACATAAATAAACTAGGGATTTTCTGATATTTAAAGACTTACCAATTATGTACAAATTCAAATAGAAAAATGTCATTTTATTAATTCATCAAATATTCAAAATATACATGCTTTTAGGACATAAATCCTAACAATCTACTACTTGTCCTAAAGTAAGTGAGACATATATCTCAATCCTAAACTCTCCAAGTGACTCTCAAAGTCAATGGTTTATCCATATTTGGAACAACTTCCAAATCAATAAAGAATTTTCTGAGCCAAACTACTTATTTAATTGCTTCACAAAGTTGCTATATATTCTACTTCTATAGTAGAATCTGCAATGTTAGATTGTTTAATGCTTCTCTAGACAATGGCTCCACTACTAAGAGTGAACACTGACCTAGATGTCGATTTTCGAGTATCTTTGTCTGATACAAAATTAGAATCAGTGTAACTAGTAGAAATTAAGTCATAACTTGAATAAACAAGCATATAATTTCTTGTTTTCCTAAGATACTTGAGAATATACTTTACTATTATTTAGTGATCTAATCCTAGATTTAATTGAAAATAACTGACTATCTCTACTGCATAGCATATGTTAGGCCTAGTACATAACATGGTGTACATCAAGTTGCCAACTATAGATGCATAAGGAACTCGTCTTATTTCCTCGTTCTCTTAAGGTGTCTTAGGACATTTCCCTTTGGAAAGGATAACTCCATATTGAGAAGGTAGCTATCCTTTCTTAGAGTTTTACATCGAAAAATGAATGATCACCTTATCAATATAAAATGCTTGAGATAGTGCCAACAATCTATTCTTGCGATTTCAAATAATCTGGATCCCAAGCACATAACTTGTTTTTCTCAAATCTTTCACTTGGAATTACTCAGCTAGCCACTTTTTTTACATTAGATAATGTTTCCATATTATTTACAATGAGCAAAATAGGAAGACCACTTTCTTATCTTTGATGTACTTGTATACACAAAGCTCATTAATATTTTGATTAAAACTATAAGACTCGATCGTATTATCAAATCATAGATTCCATGATCATGAAGCTTGCTTAAGTCCATAGATGGATCTAAGTAGCTTACAGACTTTCTACTCTTGGCCTTTAGCTACAAAACTTTCTGGTTGCACCATATAGATGCTTTCTTCAAGATATCTATTCAAAAAAGCTGTCTTGACATCCATTTACTATATTTCATAGTGTAAATATGCAGCAATAAATAAGAAGATATGTATGGATTGAAGCATGGCTACTAGGGAGAAAGTCTTTTCATAATCAACTCTCCCTTTTTGGGTATAACCCTTTACCACTAACTTAGTCTTAAATGTTTCAACTTTTCCATCTATACCTCTTTTTCTTTTATAGATCTATTTACTTCCAATGGACCTAAAATCTTCAGGTGCTTTTATAAGTTCCCAGACATAATAGAATATATAGATTCTATTTCTTGGTTCATAGCCTCTTGCCATTTTTCCTTATCAGAATCTTCCATTGTATGCTTATATGTCAATAGGTCATTTTGGCTATTATCGGAAACAACAACATATGCTTCTCCAACTCTTTTGTAGCGAGCAGATGGTCTAATAACCCTCCCACTATGTTGAGTTGCCAAGATATTTTGATCTGGAATAGTGGTATCATAATTTTGCTGTTCAACAATCGTTGTTGGTTGTGGTCTGTTCTGATCAAAAAGTAATTCCTCTAGTATAACTTTATTTCAAAGTTCGAAATCTATCATATAGTTATTTTCAAGAAAAGCGGCATTTTTCGATACAAATACCTTTTTCTATTGAGGACTATAAAACAAACCTCCTCTTGTACTTTTTGGATAACCTACAAATAAACAAACCTCTGAATATGATTCTAGCTTCCTAGTCTTTCCTTTTAGTACATGTGCTGAGCATCCCCACATATGAATATGACGTAAACTAGGTTTATGCCCATTCCACAGCTCTAAAGGTGTCTTTTAGAAAGACTTGGAAGTTACTACATTCAAAATGTAAACAACACTTTGTAATGCATAACCCTAAAATGAGGGTAGTAAGGAAGAGTAGCTTATCCTTGATCTAACTATATTAAGCAACGTTCGGTTTCTCCTTTCTGTAACAATATTCTGTTGTGGTGTTCCAGGTGCTGTGAGTTGGGATATGATGCCATTCTCCAGCAAGTAATCCTGATCGAAGAGTTTTTAATGACTTACCTAATTGCTTTTCAACTTCTGCTGTAAATTCTTTGAACTTTTCAAAGGTTTCAAATTTTCTTTGCATTAGGTATATGTATGCATATCGTGAATAATTGTCAATAAATGTGACAAAGTATTCATAACTGCCTCTTGCTTATACATTCAATGGACCATATATATCGCTATGCACAAGCTTAAAGGGTTCTTTGGCCCTTTCATCCTTTGCTAAGAAAGGTCTCTTAGTCATTTTCTCTTCTAGACAAGATTCACAAACTGGTAAAGTACCAATTTTTAGCTCTTTTAAAGGACCATCCTTTGTAAGTCTATTTATCCTATCCAGATTAATATGCCCTAACCTAAGGTGCTAAGGATATGTATCGTCGTTAGGAGAAACTTTTTACTTTTTAGGTTTGGGATGTTCTACTTTAAATATTTTAGTATTAAACACTGATTGTTTATCCCACCTTAACATGTAAAGTCCATTCTCTATTTTTGTAGAACAAATATTTAAACTATTTCTAGCAATAATAATTCCATTATTAAGAAAAGAAATACCAAACAATTGTTCAAATAGTCTTGAAATAGAAATAAAAATCCTATGAAAACTAGGAATAAAATAAATATTATTCAATAACAAAAATTTATTCTTAAAATGAAGACGAACGACTCTTATTATTTTTGCTGAAACTTTGGCTCCATTGCCACTCTCATCGTGAATTCCCCGTCGACAAGCTCCCTTGAAGAACTAAGTTTCTAAAAAGAAGAAAAAATATGATTAGTGGCTTCTAAATCAATTATCCAAGGAGATATATCAAATAAATCTTCTTCCACTAAACAAAGCTTCTAGAACAAGTAAATCATATTTATCTTTCTTCTTCTCTTTCAATTCGGAGAGATACTTGTTATAGTTTCTCTTTTAATGGCCTTCAACTCTACAATGAAATCCTTTTTTCTTAGGCTCTTTATCCTTAGAGTTGTTCTTCTTGGTACTTATGTTGCTCTCTTTACTCCTTTTAGGCTTAGACCCAAAGCCACCCTTGCTCTTCCTCTTCTTATTTTTGTTAGAGGTAGAGGGATTTTCTTCTGTAACATTTGCTTCAACAATAGTTGCTGGGTATATTGATTCGAAGGTTTACAGTTTGTTGAGTAGTCTAGTCATCACATAATTCGACTTGTTCATAATTTAGTTGCTCTTGAACTGAAGAAAATCAGATGAGAGTGATTCCAGAATCATTATCACTTGGGTGCAGTCATCAATTGTATCCCCGTGAACTTTAACCTCTCCGAGGTAATTGATCATGCTCAAAACATTTTCTCTTACTAAAGTTCCTCTCTTCATCTTCGCATTCATAGCCTTTTTAATGACGTCATGGCGAGATTGATCAGATTGTTGCCCAAACATGGCTTGGAGAGACTCAATTATCTCATAAACAATCTCCATCTTTTCGTCATTATCTCTAAGCACGTCAGTTATGCCTACTAACATGTAGCAATGAGCTTTATTATTAGCATGAATCTACTTGTCATAGCTTTCTCGTACAACACGAGTAGCATTAGCGGCGGGTTATGGAGGACATTCCTCTATAAGCACAAATTTGTAATCTTCATTAATAAGTACGATATTCATATTATTTTTCCACTTGATAAAATTATCTCTAGTTAATTTTTTGTTTGAGAGTAAAGCAATAATGAGATTCGAAGTTCACATGTTTATTGAAATTAAATAAATAAAACAATATTCAATATATTTGAAATAAATATCACAAAGAATTCAGAATAATAAACGTGATGCATGATGCAAGTAAATAAACACATAAACTTATTTACTAATTCTACAGTAATTCAATTTTCTCTAATTAAGTGTTGTCGTAGGATATATCACATAATTATTAATTAAATTGAGACATTCTCAATTAATAAATAAAATGTCAAAATATCTCATGTTTTCTTTTATTTATTAACTACCGTTTTATGATCAGGATACTATTAACAATTTAATTATATCCTCATGAATGTGACCCATTATTTTAGATTTTAACAACTTAACTCAAAATTATCGATGTAAGGTATACCAATTTTGAAATTCATTCTAAAAATCCTATCTCTTGGAAATTAAGCTTTGCTATTAATTTAAATAGACACCCTCTATAGGGAGGATGAAATCTAAGTATTTCTAGGTACCAATTTAATCTCACGGTACTTTATTAATAACAGAGACCATGAGATATATTGTCATATACCCCTCTCCCACTCATTATTTTAAAATCTTATATGTTTTTACGAATAAACATCTAATGTTTTATTTAACCTAGTTATTATATCTAATATAATTTTCTAGATTAATCTATTAATCCAATCTTATTGGTCCTAAATAAATTATTAGATTTTCTTAAAATCTAAATATATTATTATAGAATAATTTGGCTAATCTAATTAATCTAATTAATAAGAATAGCCTAAATTAAATAAGTGTGATATTATCAAAATTTAACTATTAAACTTAAATCACATTATTCAATTTTTTTATTCCTATTTAATAATTAAATCTAATTAAATTAGTCATATTCTAAGTAAACTATTTTAGTATGAATATAACATGTATACATGACATTCATAAATGATTATGAGTAGGTATAATGAATGACATGTTATAATACATAGTTATGTTATATATATATATATATATATCACATATACTATAACAATAAAATAAAATAATAACGATATTTGGCCGGGTCCATTAGAAGATTACAACCAATAAAATAATAAAACTATAAAGAGTCAAAAATACACAAGCCCGAAAACTATCCAGTGGTCTTCTTAGGCCTTCTTTTTTCTTCTGATATTTTTACAAATTAAATTTATAAAAGGTGATATTTTTGTAAATACTTTGCAAAACTAGCCTATCCCATATGATTATCAAATAATCATAAGGGCCTTCGGCCATTTTTTTAATAGTAAACTAATATATATATA